>OY735253.1:9125846-9180276 GCA_963457715.1 Argyresthia albistria | reverse complement strand
ATACCCTTTGTGAAAGGAAGCGGGCTCCATAGTCGTAAAGATGTCCGGTCCGTGCCACTTCCCGGAACGTCGTCGGTCGGGAGGTAGATCCTTCGTGCACATTGTTCTCAGACGAACAATCACAGCTCAACGCTTTTAACTAATGTTCCAGTTAAAATAAAAACTGATCGACGTGATACTATTCCGTAAATACCAGCCTAAACTCGGTAGGGCAGTAAATATTGAAAGGACAAAAAGAGAGCAATTCTCAGTAGTTGACGGATATTTGTAAATTATTTATGAAATAGATATGCTAATAATTCTGCAATTGTGAAAATATTTCATAACTTATCGGCTTGTTCACATGACTACAAAACAAAATGACCCAGATAAAACATAGTTGATGATAATAATTTTGCGGCATTAAATGTGTAGGTAGGCCACACAACACAGATGATACTATTGAAGTGTGCATCAAGCAGCCGCTTCATAAATCAACTCTATTTGATTTGATTATTCTGCATGCACACACGCACCAGTCCATTCAACGACGCATGTCCGGTGACAGATAGATAATATTCTCTTATATCTCTACTCCATGTTTACTTAGCTCACATACTTAATCGGCTCTGGGGTCGGCCACGATGATAGTACCAGAGGTACAACCGATTATGATACACAAGGCGAGCGCGTTAGAGATCCGTTTCGTTCAACCTGGGGAGCTGTTAGGCCCGTTTGACCCTAGCAGGGGCTGTTTGTGAATGAATGAAGCCTCGTCATCGTCACAGACGAAATGAGTTCACTACGAGTATCAGTCTGCGGGACACGGGCATGTGGACGCTGCTTTGAAACGAGTCGCCGTGTTGAGAATCTTTAGAATTGTGCGGAGAATGTTAAGAACAATAAAACATCACATTTTAAAAGATAAGAGGAAACCGTGCTTGTGGAGGCGAGGGCATGCGGGTCGACCGCGGAGTTGAGGTACCTACAAGATCCGACGAACTTAGCGGCCATTTTCGAAAACAATACATCCATAAAGTTAAAGACGTTTTGCATAAAATATTCAGAAATAGGCAGCTCGTCCGATGCATAGTTGCTTCGAAATTAGTTGCAAATACAGGCCATTTGTAGTGATAAGTAGGCAATCAGTGTTCGTTGCTTATTAAATGGGAATTAATGGGCGATCATATTCGGAGATGTAATGAGGCGAGAAGCGGTTACAGTCATAAACCGAGCTATGCTGCAGGCCGAGTAAGGGAATCCCACACTGGGTTCCCATGCATTATCCAATTTCATCGAACGGTGTGGCCGTGTCGCTGTTAGTATGGAACAATGAGCGGTGTCGCGTGGCTACCACGCTCCTGAGACTAAACAACTACGGAATTTTCCAAATGCGGATAAGAATGCAGAGCCAGCTACGAGGAGGTTATTAGAAGCCAAGTTTAGATTACCTAGTCGGCCCTCCTCGTAGGGGCCAGTCGAATTCCTTTCAACATATTCAATTTGAAGTATAACAGTTGTATTGATTTAGATCGGAATACCTACCCACGTGAAGATGAATTTTCGAAACATGATAGATAGATATCAAACGGAAGTCCAGGCAAATCTGCGATGAATACTAAAGATAATTTGCAGTGAGACAACGAAAACGTGATGGGAATGTAAAGTAAGGAGTCTTACGTCCGAAGCTGCGTCGTTGACAAATTCTTGAAAATGAGACATCGAGCAAATTCTTCGGTCATCATATTGTCGCGCGCGTATTTAGTTGGCCTACATACATACTGACTGCATGATAGTGCATAGATAGATTGGTTAGAGTTAGAGGGTCTGTTGTAGTCAAGCGGTATGGCTTGAAGGCAGTACGATCTATCATGGCCGGGCGGGACAGGCTAGCGAGACTCGGCGAGGCAGCACGAAGGCAGGCTGTGGCCGCGATCCGTGGTTCCACATCGCGTTTCTGCTTACCACAAAATTATCGTTTTTTTCGCTACCCGCATAGGGCGAGTCGCTTGACCGGTATCACTCGGAATTTTATTACCGTTGGATGTATTTTATTCATTTATTGGCGAATTCCTCAACTAAGTATTGCACATTAAATAAAATGCAATTGCAGTCTTCTTTGTCGCGTGTATTAAAAAGTTTTATGTTACGAGATTGCAGGCTTGCTGTGAATAAATTATCACGGGTTAAGGATGCCTAAGTTGTATCGGACGTGGAGGTACCTATTAAAGGTACTGCGAATTTCCCACAGTGGAGCTGAAAAACAACAACCGAATGCTAAGCGTGGCGTAGACTACCTAATAAATAGAGTCAGTGGAAATCCCTACCTAGAATAATTCCTGCTCTTGCTTTTGAATATTTAAAATATGTTATTTAGACCACAATTGAGGAAACATTTGAACTTTAATGCCAGTACAGGGCCGGATTAAGGGCCCCGAGTAGCAGCTTGCTGCGCTGTAATTCAGGCATTGCATTGCATGGTTTTGTTGTAGAATTGGCGGTATTGTATAGCGCAGTCGAGTTTGTGAGGCTGCGCCGAGGAATGCGACTGGTTCCCAACAGAGCGGCCTCCCCGGGCCTCCCTCCCCGCCCCGCGGCCCGCGCGCGCCCCCGCCCCCGCCCTCCGCGTGGGAAACGATACGACGAGGTACGGCTTCATCGCCCAAAGAAAGAGAATTAAAAACGCTCGAAAGTAAATTTAAAGAGGGAAGTTTCATTTCATTCGCCGGAAACACAATCCGCGCTCGTGAGATCAGCAAACAAGCCTGCCGCTCGCTAATTTGTTCGTTCCTCGCGCTAAGCAAAACATACCTAATATCCATTTCCTCTGTACGAGATACGCGTGAATGTGGTGACCCCTGTTGCCGGGTCCTCACCTAACTCATTATCACTGTTCGGCATAGAAATACGAATTAAGTTAACAAAAGTAGACGATACTTCCGTTTCTTTTTACGGTTAGGTAAAAGCAAACGAAATACTCACAGCCTAGAGTATCTAATAGAGTTTTTGGCATTATCTTCAGAGGACAAGCCTCTGCAGACAATGAATTAAAAATAATTTATCAAACACGAATGAGTCTTTAACTCAATATTTGCGGATTTAACAATAAAGTATCTGTTGGATCAGCTGCTCATTAAAAACTTTCAAAGTATATTTATTAATGATTTCAGTGGTGCTCATACACTGTAACAGTCGTTAAACTCATGTGGAGTTAATATAGCGCCGCCGCCAATCAACCATTTATCATCTCAGTTGGCACCAGAATCAGCCATATTCATTAAATGCACAAATATACCACTCTAATAATCACCGATGCTGTGAAAAGCATTTTTTAGATATTACGATTCATCGGCTGACACTATTGTGCCTGGAGAGAACATAAATTGTGTGCTTAGGTTAAACATCCAGACGTGTTTAAAGTCCCGAAGGTGTAAGCCCAAGAAACAAGCTAACTCGAGACCTAATAACGGCCTCCTTCGGTTATCAGAATCGGCCGAGAAAGATTAAGAAAACACAATGTGGGGCCGGAATTCATAACATCCAACAAAATATTAATGTGCTCCCATTTAATTTTAATCTCAAATACTGCAGGAGTATTCAGCGAAAGGGCTTGCTAGAATCAATACTAAATGGGTATCCAAAGTAAAGATGTCATTATCAAGTTGTTACCTACGTCCCCTATTCAAATCAAGGCCCGCCTGTAAGATTGAGAGTAGTTTATAAATTCGGGATTGCGTGGCTCCTTTGACAAGAGTGCGCCAAGATCGTAAACTTATGCTTCAATTATAATAAACGATGATGTCGGTGTGGTGGATTGAACGCGAATGCGTTTATGGTCGCGGGGGACCTAGGGAGGGGAACGGGGGCAGAAGGGAAGATGCCAGGTCCCGGCGAGTGTGGTACTGGTCTTTTTGTTCTCCATTTTAGAGAGTAACCAATCACAGTACTCGCGTTGGAGTACTCAGACCCGGGGCGGTTTAAAATGGTTTATGATAAGGTAACAGCACGAATCGTAATCGTATGAATGGGATATATATCGACACATTCATTAATAAGCTCTTATCGATGAAGCTAAGTACGATAAGAAATTAGAACAGTCTTCGGGAGCAAGTGATTTTATAATTTCTGAGATTCACGACACGCAAAACATTAATAAATGTATAGAATAGAAAATGTCTCAAGATTTGAATTAATCAAATTCAGGCTTCGTACTTCTTCGTTTAGACCTACAATTCATTGCACATAGTGCAATACACGTTGCGAGCACGATATTCTCATTCCCCTGCCTACTTGTTATACTAGTTATTCGGTATTAACAATCCGTACATCCCATCACCATCGAATTATCCCATTATTACGAAGCCGTATGCATGTATTGTATGTAGCGCTCGCTCGTAGCAACCAGATACTGTGACGGCACCGTTATAATCACCATTAAAGAACATAGTACGTTGGAATAAACGTTCCTAGGTATAAAAATGTTGTAAAATGATGTGGCGAGTTGAAAAAATCCGAAGTAAGTGTCAAAAATGCACGAAAAACGAAGAAAATGCACCAACGGAAAGGCTCTACGAAATCTCGTAACGGTTGCTACGAAAGTGCTACGAGAGTGTGTCCGTGCGTTTGCAGAGCGAGTCAACTAATTTCACAATTGGTTTTTAGGACAAACTGCTTATACTTATTTGATAACGCAATTATAATTAATATTTTTTACAATGTTTCAGTAATATACGGTCTTTATCGCTGTCACAGGTCGGGGTCTTATGATTATGAGTTATATTAAATAATGCACGACACAAATGCCTCTTATCTGCAGTTGCAGTTTCATTCAGCGCTATCATTTCTTTTTCTCATTGCCTATCATCTTATTCAATATGTAATACTCTAAATAGGTAATAATTATAAGAATAGCAGCATTTTTTTTACAAATAAATATAGAGCTGTAACGCTTTCATTCTGCTACAGAACTTCAAAGTTTAGTCTCATCAGCCTGGCCATATGTGGGGTGCTTTTCCAAATTGGTTATGAGTCGGTTATCGGTTGCCCGTTTTATGAGAGTGCATAGATACATTTTCCTTTGAAACACAACTCACCAATTTACGGGCGGCGGGGGACGAGGTAAGATAGCTGTGATTGGTCAGCCGCTGCGAAACTGTCTGGCGGCCCGTCATCGTACATAGGTTGCACATGCGAACGTTTGTTGAATACAACAAACGTTTGGCGTGCCGCATTCCCCCGCAGGCGCAGTCAATTGGATATATAGTCTCTGACCGATGCCAATACCGCGCCGGAATAATTAATTTCCATAATAGCAGCGTTCCTACCCTAAAACTTCTCGACAATTAACGAAATGGCAAATCGAAGTGTGTAACTAAATGTAGACAGTCATTGTACTGATGACGAGTGGCTCATGACTGGGGCCTCATCTCGGGGCGTGAGAAAAAATAATAAGCGGCATGCCTCGACGATAATTGGTTTGATTGAACCGCGGGGCTCGTCTGAGTCGGCTTGGCCGGGAACCGAAGGAGTGCTCCAGCCTAACGAGACACCCACTGTCCTGTAACCGCATTCCTTCACAAACGTGTTCAGGGATGATGCAATTCTAAGTAGGTATTTGTCAGTCAAAACTATCTTACGAGACAACCGAGACAGGTCCCGAACTATGTTGGACCAACGATTTTGAAAGAAACTCCCATTTTTGCAAGCTTTTCGACAGGCAGTTATATATAGATAGGTATATTAGACCAAGCGCAACAACTTATCTAGTAATAATAGCTGTATAAGAATACCAGGTAACTGTGTTGATAACGATTAGATAGCCGTTTAGTTCAAAACTGCTAGTGCATGTTGTACAAATTGCAACGGATGTTCAAACTTCAAACCCGTTCAATATTGAAGCATGACGTTCGCAAGATGCCACCGCGCATTATCTACCTACGTTGGCAACCGACGACACGTTGGGGCTCCGTCGGGTGCGGCGCAAGCGAAGCGCTGCAACCGTTTCGGTACCTACCTACTCCAAAACACATGTCACGACGACGCCACACACACGAAGAGTGTGTGCATTAATTTAATTCATTTCAGTACTGATGCCCGAAGAGGTTGTGAAACTCGATTATGCTATCGACTTTAGGAAAAACCTTTAATATTTCGACCGATTTAGCAAAGCTAACTTTAGAAAATCTAAATCATGGTGAGCTATAACCAAGAAAGCTATTAGCGACGGAGTGTTTGGACTAGAAATATATCTATTACCTACTTCAAATATACGAATCCTATAAGTGGGTAATTAAATTAGTATCAACAGGAAATCAGACAGACCAACGAATAAACGCAAGCATGACCCTGGACATATCACTATCCTGCATGAGGCCGGCCACATACAGTCGGCGTCGGAACTATCCCGAACGCAGTAAATTCATACACAAATCTATGGATCTACCAGATAGATACGGAAGTTTTCCGTTCGAAATTTTCGCGAACTTGTTTGGAATTGAATCCCGTTTCGGAATTCCAAATCGACTGTATGTGGCCGGCCTAAAACTGAGTTGAGCTTTTCCCTATGCAATAAAATACCTGTCTCTTTAATAAATAATCAAATTAAGTAGTTAAATCTATAAATAACTAGCACTAGTGTTAGCAAAACTGTTGAAATAAGCAAACGGTTTATCTAAATTAAATAATATGTAGGTATGAGATGAAATAGAGTAAGTTTATTTATTTTGCCGATACAACAACTATAATAAGAAGAGTCGATTCTGAAAGTTCTATTAAAACATCTGTAGGTGTAGATCAGTCTCTACTTAGCATCGAAGCGTGTAGGTATGAAGCATACTACCTACATTAATTGCAGTATGCAGTATGACGTTCTATAATAGTATATCACATCTTAAAGGTGACTAGAGTCAAAGAAACCATTTACAAAACATTTGGAATTGTTTCCAGAACGTCGCATATTCGGTGCATTTGTTTAGATGGCCCGTGGACAATCTGGAATGTGTATCTCTCACGTACAAGATTCACGCGGCAGGTTCAGTGATTTAGAAACCGGCAAACGACACGAATGCCGGCGCCTACTCCAGTTCTGTATTAGTGCAAATCAGTGCATGCGCAGACAAAAAGCGATAGCACGAAACTGCATCACTAATGTCTACTACAGAATAACTCACTAAATTAATTTCAAACCTAACAGGAAATGACTAGGTAACTCAATCAGGCATCTTCCAGTATGATATAGGTAAGCTCATGGACTGAAGGAATATACTATGATGTTGTATGTTGCTATTACGTGCTATTACCTACTCATGATAGTGCTACGAAACATGACATTGTCATGTACAAGCAATGTGAACAATACACCCGTAACAGCAAAACTCCCATGTGCAAATGAGGAATAATTAGTATACTCACATATAGATCGCTGAGTAAGATGCTATTTGCCGTGTAGAAGACCAGCATGTCAGCGGTGAGTCCTCTCGACCCTGGCTCGCGGAGCTTGGACGCCAGCAACAGGCAAGCCGTCCCCAGCAGTTGCAGCTGGCTCTTGCCAACAGCACATGTGCTGAGGAACCGGTCCATGTAGCTCATCGCGAGTGGAAACACCTCCTCCTGGCAGCTCTGGTCGTCACATACCTGCGCAAAAAGATAAAACCGTTATTTACTACCCTGAAATTCTTTGATAGGGGTATAGGACCCTTTTAAAAGCTTTTATTTAACTTGCACTGTATGTATGTATGTATGTATGTATGTATGTATGTATGTATGTATGTATGTATGTATGTATGTATGTATGTATGTATGTATGTATGTTGCAAGCTGCAAGTTAAATAAAAGCTTTTAAAAACGATATAAAAGCTTGTTGCGGAAGGTGGCCATGGAAAACTCTGTTACTCGACGCAACCCTATCGTGTTTGGGCTCATTTGATTCGTCTTGACAGGCACTTTAATTCTAGATAAGATGTTTTGTCCTGTCATGATAAAGACTAAAAAGATAAAAATAAATTAAACGTAAAAAAAAAAAAAAAATGTCTACAAAATTGTGCAAATAGGTGCAGCTACTACCTACCTAATTAAATCTACACAAGTAAATCTCGCAACAAGCTTTGTTATCGATAAATTGTGTAAAATGTAATAAAATGACGCATTTGATTGAATTGAAATTTTATTTTCTTCTTTTTAGGGAATAAAGGCTTTATTTAAAAATGTTTTTTTACTTTGAATTTATTAGATTTGGTACGATCTTGTGAAGTTTCCTCCGAGACTTTCCCAAGCCCACAGTTTTGTCGCAGGCCGCCTCGGTGTAGGTAGTTGTTCTCTTCGATCTCTTACAGGTTCTAGCTAAGTAACCTAGCTAGCTAATTAACGTGAGCTCTGAACCTAGACATAGTTAAGGATTATTTGAGGCTGAAGCCTAGATTTGCAGCCTAATTGTACAGTTCCTTCGTTATAGCGCACACAACTTCCAAGAAACGTGCGACTCTTATCATACAGTATCCCCGATAACCCATATACAGTACAATGTACGAATGTATGAAATGGAAATAGGTATGAACGATACTGATAAACGCGAGTGCTTTCCTGCGACTTATCAGGGGCCCGCGGGGAACGAGTTCCAATTCCAACACATGGTTTTATATTTTATGCTATCAAGAGCTAGGAGTTGCAATTGCAATGCTAGGCTGACACAAGGCTATGGATGTGTAGGATATGGATTTTATTTAAATAATCCCTCGTTATTACTAAAGTCTTTCTCTCTCTTTTATTCCAGCTACGAATTCACGTTACCTTGGAGTTAAGTTTAGTGAGAGATTCCGTTCTCAACGAATGGTTTACTTCAACCCTTGTATAGATAGAGAGATGCAGCGGAATGTAGTGTTACTTTAGGCTGCATGCATTTCCATGGTGGGAAAGCAACAAAGCGCATGCGATTAGTTAAAGAAAAAAATCTTAAATGGCGTCGATCATCGTGCTATCACATTTGCACACTATCGCTGCCTTTACTCACACACGGCCGTACTGGTTGCAAAACAAGTAATCAGTCTGGATTTGCTCTCTCTCACCCTGCAGCTCTCCCGCTTGACGCGCTCGAATTCTCGTTATACATTTTGTTACTAATGTACGGTTTTCCACTTGCAATGTGTTGAATCGTCACTTTTCTATCAATTTAACACTGTTTAGATGAATCGACAGTTTTTTTAATGTTCTTCTTTTTTCGCTATCAGCTGTTACTGCAAGTACAAGACGCCATCTACGATTTTTTTATTCAATGAATCGCATAATACTTATTCCCATTGTTAAGTAGAGAGAAGTGAGAAATGTATGGCTGGGTGACTTGATCTCGTTGTGGCTTGATACTTGATAGTGATTTGGATTGTGACGATTATGAAAAGGAAAGCGGGTGAGATGACATAGTATTTATTTGTAGTCTGTATGTGTTAACGCGAACAATGGTCGAGCTCGAGATACGGATACAGTATTCAATTCATGCATTGAGTTACTAACGAATTTCACCTCGATTCAACTGCCATGGCAACAGAAAATTCCTTACAAGTAGGAAGTTTACGTAAATCTTTGTGGTATGTAGAGGGCACTGTGGGTCTGAGACAAACTTGTCAAACAAAGTATACAGCAAAGCTCAGCAGCAAAGTCCTATGAATAATGAATAATGTTGACAAGACATAATTTCTCTGATTCTTCTCAATTATTTCCAAATGGCAATAGAGAAAGCATACATAAAGGCATCGAATCAATGATAAAATATATCTTGATAACTTATGATGATATGATCTTCCAGATTAATTCCATGATATAAACATCGATTACACCTACCTATTAATTAATGTGAGAATAGTGGAAATTGAATAGTGGAAATTCTGAAAACCTTTGCTATTTTCGATTTTGAATTAGGAAGTAAGGACCATGCTGCAAAAACTACAGTACTAAGACTAACCATCGATATACAAGTCTGCCTACATAATTCAGCCTCCCGCACTATGCATGAATGAGAAATTAGAATAAGTAGTAGTATCGCATCGCAAATGGTATCGACATACCTAGCTCGCATAGTTTCGCACGGTGTCTGTTCCCATACTGTAAGACGAAGCTCCGGCATGAGTGTGGGACTCAGACTCAGTCAGCTGGTAGAAGCCCAGCTGATTCTTAATGAGAATTTTAAGTTTCTTCCAATATCTCGTATCTCGTATCATATCCTGTCACGCTAAATGAGATCCTTCGTTCGGTTTAGGACCTGACAGACAGCTTCAGATTAGAAACCTATTGAATTAACCTACTGGCAAAAATGCGTATGTAACGGTATCTCGTTATTTTGTTGAGAATTGTTTGTGCCTGAAGTCTAGAGATAGAAGATTTATTTATTTATTTGTTATTTATTTATTAATTATTTGTGCCTTGACAGCCAAAGCCAAATCGACACGAATCACATTTATTGATTTAACTTATTTATGACATATTGAAATACACCTACCACACTGAAATTCACAGTAATGTTTAGAACATAAATTCAAAATAAGGAAAAAGATAATTGCTATCTAGTGTACTAACTAATAGTCCGCGCGTGAGTTGAATGCATTCGGAGCCTGAGGTGAAAAGCTCCTAGCCCTCCCCTCTTTATTAATCTGTGCCCTCCCCCGCTTCGTTTCACGCGCCTTAGGAGCAATCCCTAACGGGCAGACACGACACGGACAAGAAACGAAAGGTTGGCAGATGACACAGAACAGAACGAGAAAGCATGCATGTCTGTCTTGTTTCTTTGTCGTTCCGTTCTATGTTTTCAGTCTCATGTCTTGTCATTGTTGTCGAGTCTCGTCTGTTCAGTGAGTATTGCATCGCGAGGCATAATGCCCGTTTCACACGGAGGCAGTACAGCAGCGAACAGTAGAGAGCTATGCGTCAATCTACCCTTCTTTTCTAAGCGAAATAAGGAGAGGTAGATAGCCCCTACTGTTCACGGCTTTACTGCCTCCGTGTGAAACAGGCATT
Organism: Argyresthia albistria; assembly: GCA_963457715.1. Lineage (NCBI taxonomy): Eukaryota > Metazoa > Arthropoda > Insecta > Lepidoptera > Argyresthiidae > Argyresthia > Argyresthia albistria. The sequence goes on along the minus strand of OY735253.1, from coordinate 9,169,299 downwards.
AGGTAGTACCTATCTGTCAGGACAGCACTGCTTAGGCACTGGTCCCACCGCCGACGATGAGCGAGAAGCGATTCAAGCTAGAACTAGGAACGAGTTGGCGAGCAGTGAGGACCGAGTGTCTAGTTCTGATAGTTTTGTCGCTCGGCTTTAAAGCGAGTGTTCGTGTGCGACGGGCGATTACTCGCACCACTCGCTCAGGCACACTCAAATCCACGCTGTGCAGTAGAATAATCGCTCTGACAGCCAAGCGGGCATCGCTTAGCGACTACCGCTGAGCTAGTTTTATCGTTGACAGCTTTTATCGCTGCGATCAACTAGTGAAGAGAGTCCTCGCCGGCATGGCAGTGGTGTGAACAGCCAGCGATGAATTATAACTATATCTCTCTCTTTTACCCACACGCTCCACACGGGATCTTTATGTTTTGTTCGTTTCTTGAGCGAGAAACTAGTCGACACGACAGCTACTCGCTTCCTCGCTGTTGGTGGGACCAGTGCCTTATGTCTATAGACCGCGGCCGCGTGAGGCGAGGTGTGCGGAGTTGCTGACGGCAAGGTTAGGGGACTCTAGGTTTACCTCAGGCCCCAACTGCATTCAACTCACGCGCGGACTAAAGGCTGAAGGTAGGTTACCTTACCTAATCTACCTACTCTGACTCAAATCCTCTTTTATGGGCCTATTAGACTACGCTGTCGGCAGGGCCCTGTCTGACTCACTGTCTCTTTTTAGTCGTTCTATCATGCATGACATGAGTGAGACGCCTTAGATACAAATCGTGCCCTGCCGACAGCGTAATGTAATAAGCTCTTTACGATGGACATTGTCCTGTCGTGTTGGTAGTAGTTAGGTAGGTACCTACCCAGTTATAGGTACGCTACGAAATGGTACAAATTACAAACCTAGTGCCTACCTACGACCGACGCGACGTGGCAGTAAAGTGACGAGTCGAAACCCTAGGCTAGGCTAGTCAGAATAGAATCCAGAACTAGGTAGGTAGGTAGGTAGGTAGGTAGGTACTACTTAAGTATAGGTACCTACATTAATATTTAAACCTAGGCACAGAAGAGATAATAACCTTTCTACGTAGCCCTAGGCCTAGTTAGTGTTCAAATGTAAAAGTAGGTAAGTAGGTATATAGGTACTATAGGCTATAGGTACCTACCTAACCTAGGTAGGTGGGTACTGCTACGCAGGTACTACTACTACTAAGGCCAATATTTCTAGGTAGGTAGGTAGCTAGACAAACTAGACAAGGATATAGGTAGGTACCTAGGTTCCCCTAATTGCCTAATAGGTCTAGTCTAAATTCAGTCTAGGCGAAGAGTCGCTCCTTTATACCTAGGCATTAGGCTTATTAGGAGCAGATCTATCTGGCTGGATATTCTGCAGGTAGGTAGGTAGGTAGGTACCTAACTGAATTGGGCGCGCCCAGTGATAAAAATTAACGATTACACGCATGAAATCAACGAAGCAGTCAACGTGTCATTGACCTTTCCGTTTTTCGCTGTTAGATCTTTGATCTGCCTAAAAACAGCTTGGGTGGGTAGGTCTATCTACCTACGAGCCTAAAGGATTTTTGAAGCCTTGAACACGTATAGGATCCAATAGGATCTAGGTATTATCCACGAGGTAGGTAATAGATGACGGGGCAGGTCGTGTATAGCCATCGCATGCCACGATGGGTGACGTCATCCGCCGGCGACAAAGTTCGCGCACAATTTCGCCCACGTGGCCGCTTTTAATTCACACCACAGCTGATTCCGATTCGGCTATCACTTCACTAACTACAAAGTCTACAAACGACGATATCTAGCCACTTCAAACTGGGTTAAGAGCTATGATTAGGTCCAGTAGTTAGTAGGAAGTCTACTTGCCTAGTCATGAGTATAGGTATTTAACTAAATCACTAGTTTCTAGCTGGGTATAACTAAAATAAATACCTAAAAGACCATAAATCGCACTCCAAGTAGGCCACAGAACTCATGACAATGCGCTAGCAAAGCAATTATCTGTACTAGTCAAGATAATACGAGGCGTCCGGAGTCAGCTGTGTGCGTACTGCGTGTCAAAATCAGCTGATTATTCAAATAGAGCGAGCGGCGGCGCACGCGCACTCGCCGGCGCCGGCGAGCCATGACGCGGGGGCCAGCTGGGTGTGCCGGCTGTCTAGTCTAGATATAGGTACCTACACACCATCCAGCCACAATACCATACAAATACCTAGCCTACCTAGGCCTCTATCAGCCATCAACAACCGACCAAATTCTTAAGAAACTCAAGTGTGAAACGAAAACACAAATCAGCTGATCGGGTAAACAAAGCGAGTGGAACGGCCGCAGCCGGGCCGATAAGAGGAAAGCTCTCAGATAACACAACTTACATGGAGGTGGTGGCACACGTGGTCGGCGCCGGCACAAGATGGCGTGTCAGCGAGCCCGGGGGCGGTGGCTCACCTCAAGCATCCACTCGGCAACCAGCCGGCGCATGTGCGGAGTGACCTCCCGCTGTACGGTCCCGAAGTAGTTGGCCGTGATGGCGTACCGCTCCTCGGTCTTGAGCAGGTTGCGGAGCACCCGGCGCCGCAGCAGCACCGGGTCGGCGCAGGCGGAGCGCGGGGCCTGCGTGGCCGCCGGCGACTCCCCCGGGCTGACCTGCTCACAGCACAGCAGCTCCATTACACACCGCACAGCGGCTTATTTCGGGGCCGGTTGGTTTGTGTTTACGCGGTGGGCTCGGCGACAGCTGATCGGAGCGTGGTGATGCGTCGACGGCTACGGCCCGACTCGCAGTGAACGAAACGAACGCCGGAGTGCGGCCGGCGAACCATCTGTTTTGGAACATATGATCGGCGGGGCGCGGGGGCGGCGCGGGGGGCGGGGCGGGGCCGGCCCGCACGCAGTTTCTGTGAGACGAGTTGATACAAAACGTGTCGCCCTCTCGCTCGCTCGCACTGTAACCCACAGGTTTGGTAAGTTCATGCTGTTCGTCGGGTTTTTATGAATTAGGTAGGCAGGTTACATATTTTCAAACGAGCCTACCTACCTTATTACAATACATAGTCACGCCTTTTCCCATACGGGGCACAGAAGAGATACGGGGTGCCCACTTGCAGCCAGTGATTCAATACTCCATTTTGGGTGACAGGGGGCTAGCCCATCGCCGCAGCTAGGGAGTAATGAAGGTTTCCTCACGATGTTTTGTATCACCGTTAGAGTGTCCGTATAACGTGCTTAAGATAAATGACTTATCTCATTGATTGGTATTGGTACCTACATGGTCAGCACCGGGATTCGGACCTGCACCTCCTGCGTGAGAGGCAAGCATGAAACCCACTAGACCACGGAGCTCATTACCTTCTTTAGTGCACACAGAAAAAAATACACAGGACAAAAAATACATACTAAAGGTGTAATGTCGGCGGCCGATTGTAGAATTGGGCACATCATGATGTGGCGGGTTACAACGAAAACATGTATTTTTAAAAGCATTTTTATTCAGCACTAAGTGATGTTTTTTGTGTTATACCTGATGTTTTTTGTGTTATACCTGTCAAACGAACACGAATACTATTCGGGGGCTTCGCTGTGCTCGCCCAGTTTAGTCTTCACCTTAGGTACCGCAGTGTTTGCCTTAAAAGATTTCATCGTTTCATGATATTTCACGTTTGGGCACATCATGATGTACCCAATTCTACGATCGGCCGCCGACATACATATGTCGCAGGGAAATCATAGAATCGGGGATTCAGCTAAATCCCTAGGGATTTTACAAAATCCCGGGAAATTATAGAATAAAAACATGAGTCTAGTGAAAAGATGTGACTAGACAGATCTAGGGATTTAACTAAATCACTAAACTGGTTCAGTGAAATAACAAAAACTAAGTTTGTATGTTAAATCATATGTGCATTTGGTAATCTAAGTAAGAACTTTAATTACACAGGGTGTTTGGACATCCTCGATGTATAAAATTAATATCAAAGATCACTGCTAATCGTCTAATTTTCCGAAATGATCAAGAAGTCTGAAAATAATGCAGGCTTTTCGTATGTCGATGCAAAGACTTTAATCGAAGCTAGTAAAGACTATTTAGAAACATTTGTTACAAGTATGCCTATGGTAAAGCCATTTAATTTTTATTGACGAATTATGTTTTTTGGCGGAAATGCCCAGAGTTTCACAGTTAATCGAAAATGATTGCAAAATTTAACAATAGTTGGATTAATTTACAGAGCAAGATAAATTTCAATCATCAATAAAACAAGTATTTCGGACCTCATTTAATTAAAACAAGTGAAACCTTTTTATGTGCGAATGTTTCAAAAAACATGCCTAATTGTTGCATTAAAGGTTTCATTTACGCGGATACCTTACACATTCTTGAAATTATTACCTTTAAACCAGATCGGGGGAGAAGAATAGGTTTTTTAGACAGACTTTAAAAAAATGTTTATAAGTATGGGACAGGGCCAAAGAACTGGCTCATTCAAACCAAGCAATCAACATGTAAGAGGATTTTGTTAAAAATAGGACTGGCATTTGGCACCATGAGAGAGAAGAAGATGTGGACGATCACGACCACAGAAGGCAGAAGACCGGTACGAGCCTTTGTGTGTTAATTTTGAGAAAGAATATCATGAAATAAATAAATAAATAAATCTGTCTTAAAAAACTATTATTTCTCTCAATTCTTCTCAAGTCCTTGCGCGAAGTTTTTAAACGTGTTTGTCTGTCGTGTCGCGTGCGCCGGAGGCTGTGGCTCATCGGGTGCACTGGGCGCGTTAAAACCACAGAACAATTAATAAAACACAATAAATGACACATTTTTGCTACTTCACTGAAATCGTTTAGGTATTCGACTTATTTACTAGATTTAGTTCAGTGATTTAGCTAAATCCCTAGATCTGTCTAGTGAAATGATATACCCAATCATGTTTTTATTCTACTTTTTCCCGAGATTTTGTAAAATCCCTAGGGATTTAGCTGAATCCCCAATTCTATCATTTCCCTGCGACACATGTCAAGGCGAGCTAATTACCTTATAGTAGGTATGTATTTTAAATGCTCATTAGTTGTCGTTTATTGTCAGTTGGCACAGACCTTTGGACGAACAAACACAGTCCCATGGATAATGATAGGTAGTTCCTAGACCTAGGTAGATACCTAACCAACCTAATCTAGGTAAGTTTATGTGTAAATATGTAACATTCCTAGTACCTAGGATGCTAGGAACGTAACTTACCTACCTAATTACCTAAACACAAACCAGAGTAAAGGATATAATTGAAACAAAAAGTAAAACTAAAAAAAACTGACTTCCACAAACCCTACTTGATTAGAAAACAATGGCAAGTGCTTTTTGAGTTTAATACAAACTGTAACCCCCCTATTCAACCCTTTTTAGGGTACCGTACCCGAAGGGTGCCAAACGGGACCCTATTACTGAGACTTCGCTGTCCGTCTGTCCGTCCGTCCGTCCTGTCTGTCACCGGGTCCGTCTGCACGAACCGTAATAGCTAGAAAGCTGAAATTTTCACAGAATGTGTATATCTGTTGCCGCACCAACCACAAATACTGAAATACGAGAGATATTGCAAATTAAAGGGGGGCCCCGATACAAGAGACGTGTTTAGATATTACCCGGTCACAATATCTGTGCACCTGACCTCGTGACGTCATATCGGCGGTCTGGGTACGGTGTGAAAAAAAGTTATTTCGAGAAATGTGGAGGTAAAAAAAAACTACTAACCTATTCAAATCAATTTATCATTGATGAAGGGTTTGTTATTAAAAAACAATAATTTTGATTACAAAAACATTTATTATTAAACTGAGTCACTATAAATTATAGACTCAATGCCTGAAATTGTATCTTCCTCACTCTCACTTTCTGAACTCTCTGAACTGTCTTCCCCTAGTGGTATTAAAAAATGTTTGATGTTGTCGTCTGCAAATGTCAAAATCATCTACTTCGATGCGTTTTTTGTACTGTTTACGCTTCTTACCCGGTGTCGATAATTTTGGTTCTGGGTGGGTTTCTAAATTATTACTAGTACTTGGAGTCGGATTAGCGCCCGGCGAAGTAGGTGGTTGTAGTGTGTAGTGTGGTTTGGCTTCATTTTTCATTTTCATTAGAGTCCTCTTTGATATCCCAGTTGCAGCACAGGTTCGTTTCACCACTTGGTCTACAGGTATGGTGTACTGTTTATTTGCTTTCTCCGATTCAAAAAACTTGAGCACTTTCAAGATTAGATTTCTTGATTCGCTGTGTATTGTTTTTCCCATGACTTCAGTTCCCCTGAGTTCAGCTACAACAATTTTAATAACAACCGAACCAGTCCAAACCTAACAGTAAACAGTCTAAACTTAACAATAAATAATAAATAAAAAACAAAACACCAACAAAGCGAAAATATCAAAATTATCGGGACGTGTATCGGCAACGAAGATGCTAACCGTACTGTCGCACCGGGGAGTGCGCGGAGAGGTGACAGGGGAAGCGGGAGAGGCGCCGCATTCCAGCGAGGTGCACAGATATTCTGACCGGCTAGTACACTTACGCATTTCAAAATGGAGATCTTGACTGAAACTGTTTATTTATTGTCATAGCAACCATGTCATAGACACATATACTACACATTTAAATATGATAGCATATTTCGCGTCAACCCAGATGGTTGTGGTAGCTCAGCCGGTATGATGTAGACTCTCAATCCGGAGGTCGTCGGCTCAAATCTCGTGAAGGCATAAACTTTTTAAATTTTCTTTTTGTTTATTTTTTTATTGTTTTGAGTGCTTTTGATTTGTTGTACGATGGTACGGTACCCTTCGTGTGCGATACCGACCCGCACTTAACCGATTTTTTATTTTATTTACTTTTTCATAGACACCAGTGACACCTAGATGAGATCACCTCATTTGGAACTGTCATTTGTCATACAAGTTACCCCGGATAGTTATTCTCGGTATAACTTTTCGTTGGTAAAATTCAGCCTGAATGACAAAACGTTGGTTAATTATTTAGATATGAAGGTATTCCCGTATTCTAGGATCCGATTGATACCATTCATAATAATTGTAGCAACAGCAGCAGCCGCAGTAAAGAATAGAACTAATAATATTTCAGTGCTAAACCATAAATTAGCAATACCTAGGTACCAAGACGAATGCTAGGTATGTCATGTGGATGTGGATGTGGAGGCACCAATGAATCCCACGCTCATAAAGAATTAGAGGTAATATCTTTGGAGGAGCCCAAACCATCAAGATGCGTGGTACTAGTAAATGACTGCCGCAATTTGGGTCCAAACCTATGATTTTGTTAGAACTGTCAGCAAATAATGGACTATAACAGTCTGTTCGCGTTAAGAAAATAGTGAAAAAAGACTGTATTTGTATGAGCGTCACTATTTTCTTAACGCGAACAGGCTATAGGTTGTATCACAGATTTAATTAATTATATTGTAAGACCGACGACCCAAAGGCGACAGACCTGATGTTTTAGTCGGCCAGGAATTGTACTCTCTCAAAATTACAATACGGGATGCCTAAATGGCTAGTGTATTGGTCACATACAACTAATAAGGGCGTCCATAGCGAATGGTTGACTACGCTGACGTACTTACTAGTCTACTAGTATCCGATTTACGATTTATTTCCTATAGAGCCCTTTGATGAGATGTTAACCATGTTAACTATGTGTATAGGTACGATAGGAAATGTGATGTGTGTTTGTTTTGTCTACGTTTTGCACGGCATGTCATTTTGGATACCCTTCAATTCCAAATATTCCAATTGCCCAAGGTGGGCATGACTATCAAGTTAGGGGTATTTACTTAAACTAATGTTTATCCAGTAAAAACATTAACTTTCCAATGACGGAAGAAGGAACAAAAATAATTTAAAATATTATTTTTAGGCTCGCTCTTGATACCTACATTATGAGCAGTTATTCTAATCATGCTACATTTTACAGAATACAGGTGATTATCTGGTTAAAATAATATTAAATACCACAGGTGTTTGACCTGCGAAATGTCAAAATTCAGCAAGATCGTTACACAAGGTAGGAGATGAGGCAAAAAACCTCACTTTTTACTGGTTTCGCCGCCTTTCGAGAACGTGATAAAAAATAATCTTTCGAGAATTTCTCAGTTGTGTTTAGCACTTTGCTTTGGGCACTTTGGGCCTTAGAATGAGTCTTTTATTATTCAACTCATCAGTAGTATGGCAACGGATATGTAAGCCGCTTGTGTTGAGACAGTGGCCGAGAGGTCAAGGTCTGCTAAATATGGGACTTATTTTTAGGGTTCCGTAGAGAAACAAGGAACCCTTATAGTTTCGTCAAGTCTGTCTGTCCGTCCATCCGTATGTCACAGCAACTTTATACCAAAACTATTAGGACTACACAGTTGAAACTTGGTACGTAGATGTATTCTAGGAACCGCTTTACGATTTTTATACAAAAACTTAAAAAAATAAAAATTTAAGGGGGGCTCCCCATACATGAAACTGAAACCAAAAATATTTTTTTTCATCAAACCTACATGTGTGGTGTGATGGGGTGTCTATAGATAGGTCTTCAAAAATGAAGTGGAGGTTCCTAAAACCATTTTTCCTCAAAGTCAATCTTTAAAGAGACAGACCCATCCAAAGTGGAAAAGATTGTGTCTCCCCCCTCTAACTTTTAAAGTAAGAGAGTGGATAAATCTATAAAAAATATATGCTGTGTATCTCAATATAAAATTTCGATGAAAATTGGTTTGAACAAAATATAATAAGCTGTTTTTAAGATATAAAACATTTATTAAAACCGCAAAGATAACTTTGTCATTCATACAAACACTATGAAAAACAAAGTTACAACACAAACATCAAGTCTTATAATTACTTCCTACCACGGAACCCTTCACGGGCGAGTCCGACTCGCACTTGGCCACTTTTTTATGTTCTACATAAAGTCATCGAGCGGTTAGCTGATCGATGACAGCCATACAATCTGGTTGTAGTCTCTGTGTGGTGTCATTGAGAAAACAAGTGCTCCAACCTTTACATTGCTGCAGACTGTCAATGTGAATTTTATCCAATATAGAATAAGTCATTGATTAAACCCTACAAAGTTCCACCATACATCTTATTTGCTTCTTGAAGAAAACCACGATGGGGTCTACCAATTTTTTCAATGTTGGTCTGTTAGCGTCATTTTAATGACATTGGTCGCGGTGGTTGTGTCTGTGAGCCCAGTAATTATTTATTTCATTTCGTCCTAAGTATAGCTCATGCCCTGGTTCTAAGCATCGGAGAGATATAGCCACATAAAGTTGTAGTATAATCAAAGATCTAAATTACCTGCATCAATATTATTATGCAACGCCAAAACTTGAACCCTCACAACTAGACAAGACAGCATGTTTCACACACAGCCCATAAAGAATATGTATACTGACTGTGTGACGGAGACATCGCTCTTTCTCGGAATCACTTGCCTGCGTAATGCAAGCCGGAGGAATGCAACCCGGCCTGCGCCCGCGCCGCTCAACGGACAAACAGCGATCGCCGATAAAAACTAAACTATAAGCCAATTTACTTTAGCTTTATTTTGCATTGCACAGAAAACTTTTAAACTGTAGAGTGTTGAAGTCAGGAGTATTGGACATGGCTGGATAAATTAATTTTGTATCTTGATGAGCAAGAATCTTGTCACTGAGGTAAGTACGGTCTGTGGGATCAATTGCATGAATTTGCGTGACCCGGTGGATCCAGCGAACCTTATTTGGAAATATAAAAAATATTCATCGCAGGGAATCCTAACGGTGTGCGAGCAACATTATGTTACAAACATGATGTCAACGCTAAAGATGAAAACTTGCACTTTGGTATCGAACAAAGCATACTTAAATAAGCCTTAGTTTGTCGGTCGTTATTTGAAAAGTTTCACTGACTTCATACGAATGCCTTTGGGAAGTTTGGTCAGGTACTTTTGCTATTCCTAAACACAGTATCTTAGTAGTACTATATATCTTATATCTCGGATGTTTATTCCTCACACTCTTAATGAAATGTCGTCCAATATGTATGGAATGGAATCCCTTAGCTTTTTGAATATGTAGCATAGGACATAATTGAGTAGGTACTTATTTGTCAGAGACTATAGGTATCTGTCGAAGAGGTATTACATCATACTTTAATACAAGCCATTATGCATGCGTCCTGATAACCTACAATAATGACGTATCACTAAATTTTATTTAAGTAATGTAATATTATGCACTACTCTACCGTCTCTGTCTACACTTATCTAGCATTCAAATTGATACTTAGTTAAATTAATCACCCACTTAATTCGAAGCGAAGACTAAAATGGAGCCCAAAAGCATAAAAAGTTGTAGGCCTATGAATGATGACACACCTACGAATGTACTGCCAAAAAATTGGTAAAAAACAAATTAAAAAAAATAATAATAGGTAATCGTTTTTCACAACCACAAGCTACTTTTATACAAAAACCGTGCTACTTTATAAGCATTAGGATCTTATGAAATTATTTTAACGGAACGGGCACGTCTGTTCTTTACACATGGCCATATTGGCCATAGATAGAATAGACGACTAGGGCCGCTCCATAGTTATTACTCCCATATTATATTATAGGTAGATATCTATAGGTAGAGTGATACTAATTATCTATCAATCTACCTATAGATGCTATATAGGTACAAAACAGATCTTGTAGATATATTCGTAAATCATAAGTAGCGCCATTTACTAAAGTAAAACGTTTAAACTAAGTATAAGTACCTACGTCATAGGTACGTTTTGTTAAATTTAAATTTTATCATTTCGAACCCTGATGAAAATGAAATCAGAGCTTTATCATTTCCAAGAGAAATAGCACGCTCTTGTAACTTGTCACACTTGAGTAGCTTCCTTCCGTTGGCTACAACGGAACCAACGGAACAGACAATAGGTAGAGTACCTAGGCAGATGAAATAAAATCTTACAGTGACTGCACACGGCTGCACTTGCAGTCCAGGAACTAACTTAACGGTGTGTTAAGTTACACGACCAATGGCCCCTGGTTACCGTTCGTCTGTATGCACTGCTCGACCGTAGAAACTCTTTGGGATACAGGGAATGTGATCATCTGGGATGGGAGATCTTTATGGTTATTATAGGTACCTTTATGTGGCATTTGTTTCGGGCGCTTCCGTGGTTTGTGGTCTCGGACACGATCACTACTCGGTGGTAGTAGAAGCTGTGTCAGAGGCCCAATAATAAGTCAGCTTGATAACTTCTCTGTCTGACAGTCGGGTTAACTACTAGCCCGACCTGACACCCCTCCATTGAGCCAGCGTGGTGGAGTAGTATTCTTATCCGGGTAAAAGGGCAAAGGTTAAAGTCCGGTGGGGACATTAATGGGCTACCTACATAATAGGTCGGTTAAAAAGTATTTTCGTATATATTTGTTGTGTATGTTTGTATCTTTGGATGTATTAATTGTATCTGGCTGACTTTGATGTCAATAAAAAGGTTATACCTATTTCAAAAAAGGGATCGTTCAACAATTACGTGATCATTTTTGGCCGTTTTTTAACCCCCCCCCCCCCCATGTGATCACAGCGTAATCTTTTGTTTTTAACCCCTCCCCCCCCTCGCGTTGATTACGTCATCTTCGTCCGTGCTTAAAATTTTGCTGTTTATTAGCACTGACACGTTTCTATGGGTCTTAAATGACCTAAATTTGGGAAGAGGGTGTGTCATTTTGTCAAAATGCTAGGTAAGAACAATAAAGTTACAGTTTTGATAACTTTTTACCTAAAATATACCCAAAATACTTACTTACTTCCTCCAATATACCTATAACAATACTGATGCTTGGAAAAGTCGATAAAATATGCCGAAAAAGTATAAAAATACTGAATCTGGTCACACTGTTCCACAGTTTGTCTATAGCAGGGGAAATCCCATCCCGTTTCATCTATGTAATTTAGTAAGTGTTACCAGTAATAAACTTCAAAATTGGACGTAAATATTTAAATATAATTTATTTTCGGAAACGAAGCGCAGATGACGTAATCATGGATTCTTCCCCCCCCCCCCAAATAATCCGATGTATATACAAGCACCCGACCCCCCCCCCCTTCCGGTGATCACGTAATTGTTGAATGATCCCAAAGGAATAAATATAATAAAATGTTGTTTCCGACAATTTTTAAATTTTCTTTTTCTTTCTGTCAAAATAAGTGAATGTAATGGAGAAATTCAATACATTTTAAGGTTGTAGAAAAAAACGGAAGACATGCAACGGTGGCCGTGAAAAAAAAAGATTTATATGTACCTAATACAGTGGCATTAGTTCAAAGTCGGGCACTATTTTGTGCTTCTGCGAGCAATATAGTATTAATTAGATTAGTAGGTACCTAGACCTTTACTTACTGATTATTTTTAATGTACAGTTTGCAACACAATTAGCTGGGCCGGTCTGCATGCTAAATAAGTATTTATAATAATAATAATTGTTAGAAAGTTTATGGGCAAAGACCATGAACTGTAATGCACTTGGCTTAAGCCCGTGCCCAAAGACCTCTCTAGAAGAGTGACATAAAAAATAAAAATGAAAAATAATAATAATCTTTTTATTTCAGGTATAAAACCCATATTGACAAATACCTTAAAACTAGAGATACATAACATTTCTAGCTAGGGATTTTCTTCCTCTTTTATGCCGGTCCAGCCAATGCTTACTTTAGAGACGTAAGTTCTATCTTTTGATTAAACTCTAAAATACAGCGGTCATATCTTACCCCGTCAGCCAACAATATTATGGGCCTCTAATTACCTTTTGCTCTAGTGATATCCTTGAGATGTGCCTTTATAACTATGATGTGGCCTTTACCTGTGTTTTATGCCTATTCTAAATGGCATCCGATTCGAGGTTAGTAGACAGTACATTTTTCGTGAGGGTTCCGTCCGTAGAGTTTTGCTTTAATCTTCATACAATTGCACACACAGATGAAGACATAGGTTTATTCTCTTGTTAGGTACCTACATTAAATGAGTGGGTGGGCGTTGTCTTGTCCATCCTGCCTGATCTGGCCTGCCTGACTCTGTTCTGTAACAGTACTTTTCTTACTGCTTTTATTACTTTTTCGCATACGGAGAGAGAGAGAGAAAGAGAGCTTACTCTCAATCCACCCTCGATCAGAGCCAAAGAAAATTAGCGCAGGTTGTAAGTGTAACCAAATCTCAACTTAATCACAGCACAGCACCTAGTAGTTAGGCCGCGCCCACACGTCTTAATCTAGTTCTGTTCTGTATCTCTTGTCTTAGGCCTAGACCTGACTCCAAACTAAGGAACCCTAAAAAGTCTGCGAATATAGCCTAGCGACAATGGCGTGCGTTGACCTGCTGCTGAATGTTTACTTTACTGTCCTTGATGGCGCGGCGCAGGCGACCGCCTGATGGCGATGACGTCACCAGGGGTGCCGCGGGGTTTCAGCCTGCGACTCTGCGCTCGCGCAACCCAAAACTCTACAAAGCACTTGATTTCTCACTTTATTCACCACGACAATGCTCTATTCGCGTAAATATCGAATGTGTTGGTATGGGTATTTTATCTTGGGTATTTTATTTTAAGACGCAGCCGCAATCAGCGTGGCACCGCACCCGCCGGTGAGTGCAGCCTTAAAGCTGCCACTCCCACGGTCCCAATCTACCTTTCCCGGCTTGACGTGAACATGACCTGCCAGGACATTGAGCGTCACATCCTGGAAAGGCTGAAGAGGAATCCACCGCACGGTCACAAGCAGACAGAGGTTTCGACAGTGCAGATAGAGCTTTTGGAGTCAGAACGACCCAAGGACTTTCTGTCCTTCAAACTTCGGGTGCCAGCGGACCTCAAGACAATGTTCCTGGCCAAAGATTACTGGCCGGAGGGCATCGTCTACCGACGCTATAGGGAAGCGAGACCGAAGAATAAAATCCCTAGCTAGGCTAGTTAATATTGTTATATTTTATATTTATGTCTAGTTTTAAGGTATATATGGATATGGGATTATTATGTCCTGAAATAAAGATTTATTGATTGATTGATTTATTCGATCTGAATTAGGCAGGACCACAAAAACATTAGATTGTACTTACTTTACCACCTACTAACAATGGGAAATCGTGATTCTTTAATCGGCTATAGTTCTGGCCTCTGCTGTATCATCGTTCACATTATCTCCGGACTTTTGTGTTTTTAATTTGAATTGAGGCCAGTTAGGGATCTACGAAGTTGGGTGTGGTTGGTAGGACTAGGAAAAATTTAAAAGTGTTAAAATGTTCTGATACTTAACCGAAACGAAACAACACTTCTCAGTCTTGTCCTAGGAGTTTACATATGTCTATCTATGGTTATTCTATCGTTATCGTTATCCATGTATAGAGAGAGAACACCATCGTGTTAAATAATGTACAGTAAGTAAGTATTTAAGTTATTGAGTCATAGTTAATGACAGGATATGAATATGAGTCATAGATTCAGTCATATCAGCACATCTGAAACAAACAAAAAACACTCAATTGTCCACCTATTATTTATTTACCGAATAGTAATTTATCAAACACCTACGCTACGCTCCTACGCCGCGACATCGACAGGTTCACTAGCAGAAGTCAACTGACATAAGCATAACGCATTTCATTCAGTGACCGTTTGTAAGTCTGGCTTCTAGACAGGTATTCTCAAGACGGTTTTAACTTTTCAAGCCTTAGTTTTTGCACCAACTCGAAGGTCGAAACGAACTACGAGCTAGCATTCCGACTGCTATGAATGAATAGCCAACTATAGTCGCTCGACTGGTCGGGCACGGCATACTAAACAGCTTCAGATTAATTTGACAACAAGCATTTAAGTTCGCGAAAAACCTGCTTGGTCGATCACCGGCCCCGTGGGAAACGGTTGTAACTGGTAATGTAACACGTTCGAGGATCTGGACATAGAGCATCACATCTAGAGCTAGTTGTTAGGGTTCCGTACCCGAAGGGTGCCAAACGGGACCCTATTACTGAGACTTCGCAGTCCGTCTGTCTGTCCGTCTGTCTGTCACAGATGATGTATTTCTGTTGCCGCTATAACAACAAATACTAAATAAAACCAGCCAAGTGCGAGTCAGACTCGCGCACGAAGGGTTCCGTACCATTATCTATATAATTGAAACAAAAAGTAAACTTTAGAAAAAACCGACTTCCACAAACCCTATTTGATTAGATTGAGTTTAATACAAACTGTAACCCCTTATCCCCCCCCCCCCCGGGGAATTAATTTTGTCAAATCCCATATCAGTGCTACCCCACGCTACTAAGGAACCCCTGTACAAAGTTTCATGGCTCTAGGTCCATCGGTTTAGGCTATGCGTTGCCTGCCCGTCAGCCACGCATTGTATTTGTACCTAGTATTGAGCAGATCTGGTGGCCATATGTGGTCTCCATCAGCAGTTCTGCATCACAATATTATGCTTACCATGTGCATTTGCACGAGTTATTATGAAAAACACAAAAATCACTATAGGTCTGCCTATAATATTTGAAGAGTTCCCTCGATTTCTCCATGATCCCATCATCAGATCCTGACCTGGTGTCAATGGGACCAATGGGAAGGTAAACCCTTTCAAAGAAAAAAATAATTTTCCAAATCGGTCCATCCGTTTAGGCGCTATCGAGGCACATACATAAAAAATAAAAAAAAATAAAAAAAAAGATCCGGACGAATTGTAAACCTCCTCCTTTGGGAAGTCGGTTAAAAAAACCGCAAAAAAACACGTTAATTGTATGGGAGCCCCCTTTTATATTAAATTTATTTTGTTTTTAGTATTTGTTGTTATAGCGGGAACAGAAATACGTCATCTGTGAAAATATCAACTGTCTAGCTACCACGGTTCATGAGATACGGCCTGGTGACGGACGGACGGACGGATATCTTGAGATTTTAAGGTACTTTCCCTCCAGGGCCCATTCGTTTGTTCCACCCTGTATATGTGTGATCTGTAACTGTATTTTTCATGAAATACCCAAAAAGTTTTGTTCAAATTATCTTATGTCAGAATAACTTTGTAGCTAGTTGAAAAATAACATTTGAATTGATTCAAAGCTTGCCGCGCTTTTAGGGTCTTTAGTACCTACTAAACGCCGCCGTAAGCAGCACTGTCTACAACCTAAACCTACTGGAAAACGTGAGACACCCACCTACAATTTCCGTACAATGAGGTTCACTCACTCTTACATGTCAATGTCATGCAGACTGCAAAACATCATTTCAACGCACCAAAGAGTATTTAATTAAAACATCACTGGCAGCCAAACTTGAAGTGGCCAAAAGGAAAAAATGAATTTCTGAGCTCTGAGATTTGTATGAAAACAAAAGTAATTAAAAACTATTAATTTTATAATTATTTTCTAAAAGTTCTACAGAATAAATAGAGACGTCGTAATTCATCAATGAATATTTAAAGTCTTTGTAGAAGTCCGGGGACGACATTGCCAATATTGCCATATTAGTTTCATTAAAAGAAGGCTTACCTACCAAAACAAAATGGCCTTGGTATAAACTTTTCAAGCGTGTTGTGAAGACGTATCTTGTACCGAGACCACTTTCAATTTGTAATATCTCTCGTATTTCAGTATTTGTGGTTGGTGCGGCAACAGATATACACATTCTGTGAAAATTTCAGCTTTCTAGCTATTACGGTTCGTGCAGGCGGACCCGGTGACAGACAGGACGGACGGACGGACGGACAGACGGACAGCGAAGTCTTAGTAATAGGGTCCCGTTTTTACCCTTTGGGTACGGAACCCTAAAAAACAAAAGAAATTTAATATTATGGGGGGCTCCCATACAACTAAGGTGTTTTTTTTTTTTTGCGGTTTTTTATAGATAATAGTACGGAACCCTTCGTGCGCGAGTCCGACTCGCACTTGGCCGGTTATTTGTACCTACACCCGACTCGAACGTAACGTAACGTCTTTCTTCAAGCTATAATATCGATGTGACGACTGGGACTGAACGACTCCGAGTGTCCGAAATATCTCTCACTCTAAGTGAAAAGGTTTCGTTTACGTTTCGATGCTCTGGTTGATAGAACACGATGTTGTCATCTTCTTTGTACATCAAGAAAAGTTTTGATGAATAAATTCTGTCTAATTTGAAAATAATCCAGAATTATGTCTAATTTCAAAGGAACTCAGAATTAAATCCCTCATTATTTATGCCTTTAGAGCACATTCAGCGTTAGTAACTAACTTCATTGAACGGTCGCTCACCTTTAACAATAGGTTCTCGCATACTCATTGTTTGAATGGTGCCTAACCTAATGTAATAAATTACGTCAGTGTGGTTGGCACTGACTGGTTGATGGCTTTATCTGAATATTGAGTGAGGTAACCGTTGTCCACTAAATGGCCGAGTCTCGATCAGCTGACAAGCTAAAGTGCTTCGTGCTTCTGTAACGAAATATCGCTATTTAGTAAAAGCTATACATAAACAGTAAGCTATACATAAACAGTAAGCTATACATAAACAGTAAGCTATACATAAACAGTAAGCTATACATAAACAGTAAGCTATACATAAACAGTAAGCTATACATAAACTCAGAAGCCGCTAGTAGTTATTGTTCTGAGCAACAAACACTGTTTTAACAAAACAAAACTTTGTGTTTTATTAATTTCCTATGTGGATATTTTTTTTTTAATTGTTACAACCTCTTGATTATTTTAAGACTGAACAACTTCTTAAGGTAATTAGCAATATCTTATAACTTAAAATCTAAAATATTTAAATTATCGTTTAATCATTTCGGAAAATTATACAATTAGCAGTGATTTTTGATATTTAATTGGAATTCTTACCTGTATTACTAAATAAACTATTTATTTAGCCACTTGTACATCCATCTAAAGTCCACGGCCCGGGATTTTCAACCTAACCACATCGAGATAAAGTTCAAAACCTTTGAAAAAACATAACTATAGAACGTGGTCACATGGACACCTTTGAGTGGCTAACATACAAACTTAGACCAGTTCAGGGATTTAGCGAAATCCCTCGATCTGTTTAGTGAAATTATATAATCATGTCTTTATTCTATCATTTTCCGTGATATGATAAAATCCCTAGGGATTTAGCTAAATTCCTGATTCTATAATTTTCCTGCGACCGACATATGTACTCGTACAACCATGTGAAGGTAAGTATACCAAGGTAGAACGATCGTAGTCCCAAAGAAGATCACCCGAAAAAGACGGCAAAAGTCCAAAAGTTGTAACTCGACGTAAGCACAAGTCGCTATGGGCGGGCAGATCACAGCAACATAGAGCACTTAATAAAAATTGCCATCGTCATACCAGCCAGGCCCCCGGCAAGGTCGTTCGCTACTTTCCTATTGAGTGGAGTTCACAGCTTGAGTACTGGGTATTGTAAGAATTAATTAGTTAATATCTAGTTACATCCAAATGAGGTATGCTCATTAGCAGAGAGGCTTTGGGACCAAAAGTTTATGTCTATTTAATAGTGCCGACGGAGGGAGGTCTTTCTAATTCCAGAAGAGTTGAGTTCAAGGGTTCAGTATATTCTATTCTTTGTCAAGTCAGTGCATTTAATTTTATTATTAGAGGGCACCCACCCACCAAGTCTTGTGAATTACAGACAATAATAATTTATCGATATGTAATAGAAAGCAGGGTGAAACAGACCGAATAGACAAGATGTAGAGAAAAAGCAAACCATGTATTCTTCATCCATGTAAATATAATAGCGGAATGCTGTCATGGAACGATAATTGCAATCGTAACTTGAGACTCCCATTCAACAATCATTGGCCAGTTTTTTCCCGCCTCCTGTAGACTTCGTCGTAATTCCGTACCTTACCTGCCAACCTGGTCAGCCTGCGTTTCATGCCCTTACATTGGTAAACAATGGACAGAACTTATAATGCAATTAGTAATCTGGCAGTAATAATAACGTTTCAAGAGAGCCGTTGGAATGCTTTATGATTAAGTACTTATTTCTTTAAGGACTCACTGATACAGGTAGGACAGATCTGGTAGCTCAATTCTCTATCGAAGACAACTAGAAATGTCTATCAAAATGAAAGATAGCCTCTTTTAACCTCTGTTGAGTCGGTCGTGTTGTCCAGTTCACAACTACCCCGCGATAGGAATTTGGAGAGACTGGTATCATCAAACAAAGTGATACTGGACTGATACATCTCTAAGTACGACTACTTAGTTACTCTGTTGATGGTAGAACCCTGCTGCATGTTTATGTATATCGCCAAGTAGGTATACAACACTGGCAGTTTCGGCAGATGCCACCTAAAGGCCGCAGCGATAAGTTTTTTTGGACCATATACATATTAAAAAAGCACTACTACGTAAGTAATTTAAACTTGCGCAAATCGTGGATAAACTAAGGTCACGTTCTAGTAAAGCCGCCGGTGATCAAAGCGATCATAAATCTGACGATATATCTAATTTCAAGGTAGCAAGAAACAAAGTCATATGAGGTTTCTGTTTCCGTCTTATAGAGCTCTAGATTAGAGCTTGACCTTTAAAATTAGAATAGTCACATAAGATCACTGTTCAAATTATCTATTAATAGACGCCACATTCCATGACTTCAGTATGATTATCCCAATCAGCCGTTTCGTATTTGCTTCCTCATGATTGAGATCAACTAAGGGACAGAAATATGACGAACGACAACAAATCATACCATGACCGGCCATGAATTCCTAAATTCAGCGTTCCCACACTAATAAAATCAGCTTCGTGTAGTAATAAACTCTATTTTGGGATTGCCTATGAGTTGTGTGTGGGGCCTCTCGGCTATAGTGCGTCCGGCCTCCGCCAGCTAAGGGGCTAACCCAGACGAACCTCTTCTCCCGTCTGAGAAGTGAGGGGGCCTGTTCAGGGTTGCCTGATGACACATCTAAGAACACAGCGTTTGTCTTGGACTTTGTGTAAGAAAACTACACAAAAACACAAGATAATCTGCTATAATTTTGACATTAGGCGCTATAGTCAATTATTCAGTAGGGTTTGCTTGCTTCCTCTCGAACTAAAGACACGGAAAGAGATGCATGTGAACAAAAACAAATATAACAGTCACACTGTCACAAAGTTGTCTTATTATTATTCTAAAGCTTGTGATCCCACACTAGGATTCTCTGTGTCTTGGAGAGAGTTCAACAAAATATTTCACAAAGGTATTACCTAATTTATAAATTCAGGTAAAATCCAGTAGAATTGGTAGTTTGGCAACACTAGCCTGCCTGACCCAATGCCGATTGCCCACTTCTTGCAATTCATTAGTTTAAATCAGGTGTTGTTCGATCGTGAACCGTTTATTATTCCGATATTCGAGGACAGACTAGTTAGGTTTCCTGATATCATCTGCTGATCAGCTACTGATATTATACACTCGATTGTTTGTGAGGAGGATCATTGTTGAAAACTTTGATGTCGAGTCAAGTTCAACTTGACCGTTGAAATTTTAAAATCGACGTCGGGTACTCGAGCGGCGCCTGTGGGCGACCGATATGTTCGCTTTTTCTGTGCTTTTGCCAACCTGTATGGGACAAGCCGTTACGTTCCTACAGCCGTTATTAACTGACGCATTCATGGTGATACAATACTGATATCTATTCCGGGAGTGAGCCAGCGTAGTGGAGTATCTATGGCTACATTTACTTACTCCGGGAGAAACTTTTTATTATTAAGGGGGTTTAGGTCGGTATTTTTATGTCTGAATGATAATTAAGTTTTATTCTATCAGGCGTGGAGCTTGGAGCCCCAAAAAAGGAGGAGTGCTCTCGGAGACGCCCGGGCGGTCTCGCGGGATGCGCGGGCGCGGGCTGCGGACGTGGCAATGACTCGCAGGCCTTGGCTCGATGGCACACACGAATCGGGGGCCCCGCCGCCCCGCTCGGTGGGTTATACTCGTCTCGACTCTCAGTTTATTGTCGACTCCCACCATTACCACTAGAGATGCACCGGGTACCCGGCTAGGTTCCCGGTATCCGAGTTTCGGTACTTTTTCAGGATCCGGCCGGATACCGGATAATGATGCCGGGTACCGGATAATGCCGGTAGGTACTTAAAAAAATAAGATTTTTTTTTCAGGTAAACGCGTCTATAATCCCGTCTGTGACATGACAGTGGCCGCTATGGGCAGATAATAATTAAAATGTAATTGTTATAAAATTACCCACTGACGAAGGGTTAAAAATTTAAAATGTAAAAAATACTCTGTACTTAATGCATCTGTTAATTTTAACAATAACTATCTAGATTGTATTAAACCATGTCTTTATTTCAAATTTATTATTATATAGACTAGTTATTATAGATACATTTATTAATTTGCTACTTTTAACAAATTTTAATTTTAGCAGATGAGAATTAAAATAATAAAAATACAAGTTTTTCAGCCCGCGTAAGATCAAGACGGTTTCGTTTCTTTTCATAAACTAATCCAGCCTCAAAAAATCAGCCGTTGTTCTAATATACGGTTGAATGAAGTTGATAGTGACTGCTAGCTTGCATCCCTCCCCTCTCTGTCTCGCTCCGCATCGCTTAGCCCTTTCGTGTAGTGGATTTTAAAAGACTTCTAAATTATGCGTAGTTTTTCCGGATACCCGGCAGATCCGGTATCCGTTACTCGTTACCCGGCAAAACCAGGACCCGGCCCATTTCTTATTACCACCCATTCCAAAAAGATAAAAGGTAGTATATTAACTAAGCGATGATTAATTCAAAATAGCGACACGTGATTGGCTGAAATCAGCTGATTGCTCTGTTACCTAATCGTAAACTTTGATCAACGTCTCGGAAACTGGGGGTGTCAAGCAAACGACTAAAGAATTCGTATCTCGAGTTCTCTAAGAATTAGAGATTTAGGATTTAGTAGCCTAATCGATCGTTTTAAAACATAGGATATAAAAAATCAGAACTTCCGATGCCAGTAAAATCAGTAAATACAAGTCGAGTATAGGCTCTTCTCAATAAAAAAGACTACCAAATACATGCTGCGGTTTCTTATCATTATCACGCACACACACCACACGTCAGTTCGGTGCAATAGGGGCGTTATCATGAGAACAGAATTAGTGTGCCCGTGTCCTGCCTGTATCAGTAATTAGTGTGCCCGTGTCCTGCCTGTATCAGTAATTAGTGTGCCCGTGTCCTGCCTGTATCAGTAATTAGTGTGCCCGTGTCCTGCCTGTATCAGTAATTAGTGTGCCCGTGTCCTGCCTGTATCAGTAATTAGTGAGCCCGTGTCCTGCCTGTATCAGTAATTAGTGAGCCCGTGTCCTGCCTGTATCAGTAATTAGTGAGCCCGTGTCCTGCCTGTATCAGTAATTAGTGAGCCCGTGTCCTGCCTGTATCAGTAATTAGTGAGCCCGTGTCCTGCCTGTATCAGTAATTAGTGAGCCCGTGTCCTGCCTGTATCAGTAATTAGTGAGCCCGGGTCCTGCCTGTATCAGTAATTAGTGTGCCCGTGTCCTGCCTGTATCAGTAATTAGTGTGCCCGTGTCCTGCCTGTATCAGTAATTAGTGTGCCCGTGTCCTGCCTGTATCAGTAATTAGTGAGCCCGTGTCCTGCCTGTATCAGTAATTAGTGAGCCCGTGTCCTGCCTGTATCAGTAATTAGTGAGCCCGTGTCCTGCCTGTATCAGTAATTAGTGAGCCCGTGTCCTGCCTGTATCAGTAATTAGTGAGCCCGTGTCCTGCCTGTATCAGTAATTAGTGTGCCCGTGTCCTGCCTGTATCAGTAATATTTACAAGCACGCTGAAAGCGACTAATTGAAGCGAGTAAGAAAAGCAATGGGTATCTCAGAATGTTTCGATAATGTTGCACCCCAAACTGAAGTATGAAGTAGGCCTTGCCGCCAAAACAATATAAAAAGTTGTGAAATTTAATTAAACTTACAATTTACATAGTAAGTACGAGCTGATAAAAAGAGCTTTATTAATCTGTGGTATGAGTAAGCCGGATAAATTATGACAGTCGAGGCTGATAAAATCTAAGCAAAATCGACTCCTATGTAACCCCTTACTTACATAGGGCGATTGGACGACGGAGATTGTCGTAAGAGAAATCTTAATTTGGAAACGTCAAGATAGTTAACAGGGAAACAAAAAGTAGTAAAAGCTGTACAGGAATGTGTGCAAGGTAATTTCATTAAGGGATATTAATCGTTGATTCTCCTTACAGAGAAAGAAACGGCAGACGACACCATACCGACACAGAGCTACAAACTTAACTGACTTGGTGGCCAAAATAGAAACTAATGTCGCCATGAGTATGAAATGACATTCAGGTTTCCATTGAATCGTTCGACGCTAGCGACGCCTCCACAGGACACCGTTTGCGGCACTGCACTTCCCAGGGCTTCGACACATCGATTTATTTTATCGATATCCTGATAAAGGGCCGTATAGCCGGTTACATGAGAAAATTACTTTACATAACTTCACGTAGAGCGGTTACTTGGAGGTATCGGTTGAAAGATATCCTATTCTCGAAACCGTCAATGGAATCAATTGGGCATATAATGGGACAGAAAGGGGACATTGTTGTCATGCAGAAGGAAGTGTAAAGACTAACCTTCTGCAGTTACAAAAACAAAATTCGATGAGTTGGTTTATCGGTACATTGTACCTTAGTCTATATCACGAGTGAGGCGCCTGATTGTGCGCCATTTCATTGAGTTCTGTCTGACGCAGAAGAATCAACATGGGTTGATTGACTGACACAGGGCGACTGTAGTAGGTACTGGATGACTCATGCATGACCATACCGAGCAGCGAGCACCAAATCATACACTTCCAACAGTTTTTGCCAGTTTTTTTTTGTTGATTTGGGGCCAAATAAATCTATTAATCGATAGACCAACGCTGTCTCGGTCGATGTCTCGGTTGGTAGTTTGGTACTAATAGGGTAGGCACGGACGAAGAAATGAGTAAAAGCTATGGAGCATAAAATAGAATAAAAACTTGTTAATAGTATTAACTAGTTTAGCAAGACAGTTTAAATTTTCAAAAAGTTTAAAGAAATTAATCTGCCTCTATTGGCTGGATTTGATCAAGGAAAACTGAGCTAAGTAGTTAAATTTGCCGTGCTCTCCTCACGAAACCAATTTTTAAACATGAGGTTTGATGAGTTCGGACAATTCTGTTGAAAAAACCTGGTCGTTGAATTTGTGAGACAAGGATAGTGAAATAACTATGCATGAATTCTATTCACAAACGAAGATAAAGTAATCACAATTAGATGATCCACGCAAAAATGTAAACACAGTGCTCTGCTCAGCCCATTAATTTCAGTTACATTCATAGTACCGCCCAGATGTTGAAGAATAAATGTTATCTTACGCAATGGTTATCAGGCCATGTCGTAAATATGCCAAAATTAAATAAAGCTCTGGAAGTCAGGTCAGTGAACCTGAATAGATGACAGATGTTAGACAGCGAAAACTTATGTAAGTACTCTCTACATAAGCGTACTTACATATCTTTATAGGTACAGTCAGAATCAGATATATCGTAGCGGTGGAGGTACGGTAAGGAAAAAATACCGTAAGTCGGTGTCATACATTTTAAATTCATTAGTTCGTATAACCTCCTTCCGCGTAACCGCGTTGCAACCGTCTTCGAGTGGAACCAACTGGATGAAACACCGACTTACGGTATGTTTTTCTTAAATGTTCAGATCTTTATGCACCCTGGCTGCTCTTATATTTTTGACGAATTTGATGTTCTGATAATTAATTGATATAAGTTATACAGCGTCCCGTCTCATCTAGCTGCTAAATTTCGCAGACTATCAGTCGATTTCGGTCTTCTGGACTTCTTAGGACAATCACTATAATAATTGTTCATTGAATTCATAAAACTTGTTGGAGACGGACGGTAAATCGGTAATATTCTTTTATTTAGTGTACCACTTGCGCAGGAGACAAGCGCAGAGACATTCCACTGATCAGGTAGAATAGTATGAAGGCAACTTTCTTTGTTATTAGAACCTCTTGTGCCTTCCTTATCCCTCCCCTGGGTACGTCGATGTAACCTCTACCAATCAAATTATTTACAAACTCACCAAACACACAATGTTGACAACCAAGTCATCAAGAGACTTGACTTATCTCCACGCTAGCCCATCTCATTTGTGCTTGGGAGAAATTTTACCGGTTGTTTATATATACAAATGTGTCTATTGCGTTAAAAATTTGGGAATGTGCTTTTTTCGCCGTCGCCGGGTCGTGAGAATCTGTCGCGTGCAGTCGTCACGTCTCATTTAGTAAACAGTATTGGTGGTAAATGTGTTCCCGGTGACCGACACCCGACCGCCCGACCTCGGCCGAATTGTAATAAGGTGGCCTGCGCAGGCGCCGCCCGACCTCACGCCCGATCCGTTCTCACCCTCAAATTAATGCCACGCATTTTAAAAACAACCATTCAAAAACAGTTTATATTTGCTCCTCCGCGTAAAATGCTCTGTTTAACTTGCCGCGTTCCCAGGGAGGGTTGGCACTAATCTAATCTGTGAGATTTACACGGCAATGCCATTGCGCCCGTGTTTCTCAGCCGGTGAGTAAATTAAATATTTATCAAATAGCAGAATAACAGAGCGGTTTCCTCGAGATAAGGGTCTTCTCACGAACTCGTCCTGAGTGGGTGTCCTGCATTCCCGCACCGCACGAGTCGGCCATCGGGATACGCGTAATAAGCTCGCGATCGTCCCTACTGGAGTCCACGGCGAGTGAATAGGGACCTGGATGAAACCTAAGTATAGAGCACTAAAGAATGCGTGGGGTTAAGCCGCGGTCGCTACACTTCTTATTCTTAGTACACATATGCGTACTGTCAACATGGCCCGGCAGTGCCGGGGCGTGCCGCAGTCCACACAAGTTTTTTTCTACGCAGGAGGCCCTCAGACCGCCCGCGCCCTGTGCACAGCCGCTAGCAAATATTGACCTCCGATTCTGAAACGCTTAGAGACTCTCGCTATTACAAATCAATACCAAAAAGGACGGGTCAATCAGGCTCGAACTTCCCGGAATGAACCGATTCATTCTCACCTGCAATGTTTACTGGTTTCTTTCATTATGTATTTAGGTTCCCTTCTAAACAAATTAGTACCTTCCTCCATAATATCTTCAACCCTACCTCCCTGTATGTATGCCTCATTTGTAACCTACGTGCCATCACTGCTGATGCCGGTCCAGTTCCATTCATCAAAGATAAGCAGGCAGCATTCCACGGAGGAACGCCATTATAATACCTCGCCTGTCAAACCCTTCCAAATAAATTAGTTACGTCTAATGCTAAGCAGAGTCGGCATCAAAAATAAACCTCATAACGGCGCAATCCATTAATTGACTGGACCTGCTGCTGAGCGAAAAAAATCCTTATCCGATAAACCAAGTAAGTGTTTACGGTTTCTCACGAACCCCGACCAGCCTTCAATGGCGCCTCGCTGATTGATAGTAGCCCAGCCGCCCTTCGCACCTTCCACCCTGCATGCCAATCTCAACTCTGCTGCCAACATCATAGAGCACATCCAGCCTCCAACAACAACATCAACAGTCTTCCGAAACTCACAGCCAACTTCAAACCCTTCTCCACTCAACACAGCGTGTATTTCTGAATGACAACTTACAGAGATGTCCATCAAATAATCTGCACCCTCATAGCTTGTACCTGTTGGCGGCCACCTCCAAAGGTGCGACAAAAAACATTATGTAAATGAAATATCACAGCATTTTTCATAGTTCCCATAATAGCTTTGTTATCATTATTCGTATAAATTCCCTTGTAATTGTTTGTGGCGGGCGGTTTCTAATGTTCATAGCATAGACATTGAAGATGCATTGTCATGGCTTGTTACATTTCTTCGAATTCTCGGAAGGATTTCTTTAAATTCTTCATAGAAATCTTATCATCACTCATTTAGATGCAGCAGTTACCATTAACTCCAGGACAGGAGGTATGATTCTCGCGCAATTGATATACGGATATCGACACCTATATCGAGTAATAACGATACAAATCACTCGATACAGGTGTCGATATCCGTATCGAAACCCCTTCACCTGTTATCTGAACCGACATGAAAAATAAATGAGAAACCCAACGATAGACATCAGCATCACATGGTCCGTTCCCTTTGTACCTAACCGCACTGCACTCTACATACACAACAGGCACTCAAATTTAAAATTTGCTAAATTACAGCGAAACGTAACGAGGCGCGATCAGGTGAAACGATCGAGGTGATCGCTCTGCCTCGCGCGGCTCCCGCCCTGTAACCCCATTCCTATAGGCGGTATCGGCTTACGGCGGGCGCCTCGTTCGCCGGCGCAATTATCATATTCCACCTAAACACATAATATTGTGCACGCAATTTTAAAAATAACCCGCGTCCGTTTCGACCTCAACCGGCTCTGATTTATAGCGGGCCGGGCGCCGCCGCCGCCGCCGCTCGCTGCTGCGGCGGTGGCCCGCGGGACCGCATTCCTGACACTCGAGTGCAACCGATGCTCTCTTATTACATCTACCATCTCCCAATTAAAGAGCTATCGCTGACATAGACAGGATGAAGTCCTCGGCTCCAACCCTTACAACGTTTCATGAATCAAATGCATGAATGAGCTCGCGTCTGGCCACGTGTCGCGGTTCTCACGGCCGGTGGCTTCTTTTTCTCGTATTCGCGTTTTTCAGCGGCGATGTGTCGCGTGTGCTACATGTGCGGACCCTGTGACCCCCGCGACGAGCATATGGCGCCGTACCAGCTAATTACAGCATAGTGAATCAATTGAGCACTTGTTCAAACAGACAGCCAAAGGATTTCAAGGGTATTGAACGCCAGCCCCTTCTAACTCCTTAGCGACCATGACACGTGATCCCGGCTCGGAGTTAGAAAAGGCTGCGAAGGTGACAGATCACCGCGTAATCGTATCGTATCTAGACGGAACTGGAGCACAATGGGAGAGACTCATTCGCGTCGTGCAAATTGGTCGAGGCTACAGACACACACTCTGCCAAGAGTTTAATGGAAGGCAGTTTTCTTTTTGTGCCGCCATTAGTTTAACAAACGCTTGTCACGACTTGGGGCCGGCCGCGGGCGGATGCCCGAGATCATTCAATAGGAAATACTTGTTAATAAAACTCAATTCCGTGACGCGTCTTCAGTACAGACAGAGCCGTTAATCGCCTAGCCGGCGTATGTAAGCACTTTATTAATACCTAGCACACAAATCACGGCAACTATAAAATAATGTAAATGAATGGATGAACACGAACTTGGTAGAGCCAAATGATCTCAATGTTGGATCATTCGATCGATTTTTTCGCGAAAGCCTTGGGCGTCTTAATCAGATGGAAATTTGAATGATTAGGAGGAGAATTTAAAATCTGTAACAATATCAATAACAAATGAGGACGTCTCCACCCAAAAAGATCAAATTGAATGCCGTGCACACTTTGACGTAGTGTTTACGATGATTTAGCATCGCCCGCAGGCTGGTCGTGCCGAAAATTGCCGCCCCTGTCAGCCGATAGGTTATGGTGTGTTATAATGAACGTGCATTTGCTTTAATTTGTTTTTGTTTCAAGTGCCAGACTATCTACACCATAGACACCATCCATCTCTTCATTTTTGTATACTGTTTGAAGGCACCTTGAGAGCCTACTTCTGTTGTCCCAGTCTATGATATTCTTTATTTATGTATAATTGAAACAAAAAGTAAAACTAAAAAAAAACCGACTTCCACAAACCCTTAGAAATCAATGTCAAGTGCTTTTTGAGTTTAATACAAACGGTAACCCCCTATTACCCCCAATGCGTATTTGTACCTAGTATTGAGCAGTTCTGGTGGCCATATGTGGTCTTCATCATCAGTTCCGCATCACAATATTGTGATTACCATGAGTAAATGCACGAGTTATTATGAAAAACATAAAAATCACTATAGGTCTACCCATAATATTTGAACAGTTCCCTCGACTTCTCCAGGATCCCATCATCAGATCCTAACCTGGTGTCAAAAGTACATAAAAAAAGTCGGTCAAAATGTAATGTGGTGCAAAATAGGGTACCTACATATCCTATAGTTTATCTATTCAAATATCTATTAATTCCATTCAATATACTTTATGGAACACGAAAACAATACATTTTACAATGGAAAATGGAGACTACATATACAAAGGCAAGCTTATCTCTATCAAGAGATCTGTTTACGTCCAGAATTGACTGCTAGAGGCATGTTAAAATACACATAGAACAAAATTAAAAATGCTTCCGATGCCATAAACTTCTTTTCAATGCGCCGCCGGCCGTCAGTCCAGAAATCATGCATACTGAGACCTTTTATTAGCGGGCAGTGCGTAATGCTATAAATATGTCGCACACGCACAGTAATTAGCACTATTGTCCCAACTCTCAGCACGAATAGAAACTGTTGTACAGGAATCCATTGCAAGAATAAATAACTTTCTGTCCTAATAGGTACTTCTCTATCCAATAGAGAACTCCAATGGCATCTCTACTTAATGTTCTGCTAACATAAAACAATAAACAATCTGTAACTATCTTTAGTTAAGCACTTTTAAAATTAATGATAAGTACCCCGCTCTAGCTGGAGTCTGGCCCCCGATTCCAGTCGAGATATCGGTTTTCATACCGCCTAAATCCGTCGAAAACGATCTCGATTTATATTTATCAAAAACGGGTCGAGATATCTCGGTTGGTCGAAAGGCTAGTCGTAAGAATGGCTTTTTCTTGTTTTTGATAGAGATTTCGGTATCTCAAAATGTATATTTCGACCATGCACATGATCTCGCTAGCCCCAGAATTGTCCCCTTGGACCAAATGGCCTGGGCCTCGAGTCTGTTCGCAAATCGCATGGCTATAGCTATAGCGAGAGCGCAAAATGCTAGAGTATAAGTACGAATAAGAGTAGTATGTCAGGATGTTTTCTATGGAGCTACTTGTCTGAAGTATTTGCCGGTAATATTACAGATTCTAGACTCGCTTGGATTGTCAACTAACATAACAGAGGCATACCTACATACGAATCCTATACATTACATTATCCTATCCTATACACTACGAAGCCTGATGGTTGGATACACTTGATTAGCGGCAGGAGCCGTTGTGTATTTTCGTGTGTAAAAAATAAGCACTGCCTTAAGTTATAAAGGTAACTTTTCGTTGCCTGCTTCGCCTGTGATGTGAACATATTCCACGACAAGGTCCCCATGCCCGTCATAACATCAAACGTGACACAAAACAGCGCTGAATATTTATTTATTTACCCACACTGACGCAACTCACACAATAATAACGGAACATTGAGAACAAATAAATCCATTTCTTGAAATTCTCACAGTTCGCCTTGGACGGTGTTATTGCCCATTCCCTTCTCGCTGTCCCGCTCACTCGTCATCTATTGCGTATATCACCGTCCCTGTCTCTCGCCTTCAATGGAACCGCCCTCAGACCGCAGTTCTCAGAATTGGGCTCGTGGCATTTTTTACAGCGCATAATAATTTGATCGGGCAATATTGAGAATAAGTAGATAGAAGTGAGGGGTGGCCGATGCCGGACGCGGTGTTGTCCCGAACGAGTCAATTATCGAATACTCACCCCCGAAAGCCAACTAATGGGTGGTTCTCCATAATCTCGATGGAAGGTACAATTTACGACTCAGAAATCTGACCGGGGAATTTCACATGTACCTATTTCTATAATTTTATTGGTGCCGACCGACAAATGAGGGTATTACTAAAAGCTAGTGGCATCGTAATTTGGGGCTACATCGACATTATAGTTTATAGTTGTGATAAAATAGGTAATTGACAAGATATTGTTTACACACAGACAGACGTATGTTTGTGTGTGAACAATAAAGATATCGCTACGACACAGCCGTTACGACCGCCCCTGCGCTAGGATGCTACGAGGTTCTACGAATTCGTAGCTCGTATCGTAGCATAGTTATGCATGCCACAGATCACCCCCTATAGATACCGGGTTAGCCCGTAAAACCCCAAAAATATGTCCTGGATACCCCAAAACCTGTTTTTAGTTACTATTATTTAATGGTAATTCAACTCGCACTTGGCCATAGAGGATTGTAAAAAGTACAGTCAGTCTAACAATGTTCTTAAATCTTCTACACACATACATGTGATTGATGTGATACGACTTTTCCGGACTTTTTCCAGATTTTCACATTTACAAACATTGTTGTTGAATTAATTACAGATTTGTTGCATCTTCTTATGATTACACGTTTAATTGCACTACCTTCACCGCACTTTGAAGGATGGAGCCAAAATGTGGAGTTGGAGTGCTTTTTTTCTTTTCATTATACAAATCTTTATAAAAATATTTCATATATTTTATTACCTTCTTCTATAACCATACCAAAACAAACAATTGGCCGACTGTACTTATCCATCTTTGGGGTTAATCGGACATGAAGTATGAAAATATCGTGATTCAATATTAGTATTATTAATATTTCTTTTGGGGTTTTTAGGATAAAATGTATGAAAATTTGCAGTTTGGAGAACAATAGAAATGGGGTTTTGCGGACTAACCCTAGATACCAACAAGGCAAGCGACGCGCGCCACGAGTTAGCTCAAAACTAAGATAGAGAAAGATAGTGCTCCTTCAAACAACTTCTGAAAATGTATGTATTTATCGATAAATGGCTATCTCAGTAATTTCGATGTCACATCTCGGTGCTTTCTAGCACGACCTTGAATTAGCCAATCACACGCCCGCTGTTCCCCGCACACCCTTCCTTCCTCCGAATTCGGTGAGTTCGGTCCAGTGCAAATGTCACATCATGAGGTATCTATGGGGGGTGATCTGTGATGCATGCACATGCAATTCTGATCGTGGTTTATTTAATATTTAACACACATTTACATAAATAGAATAATATTAAGAATGATTCGCTTTACTTGTGCCTAGTCATATCTGAGTGACTTAATTGCTGATTAAGCAAAGCCGTTAAGAATAATAAATACGCGAGCCAAGTGAACGAAGGGAACAATGAAAGTGCTTCATTGATCAGTTTAGTTAATTTGTCCGCTTTGGAAGGAGGCGGGCGTGTCATTGCCACTTCCGGTGCATGTGCAGGACGATGCAGCAGAATGGACCCATTAATAGCACAAGTGAATGAATGCGTAAAGAAAGACACATGTGTCGGCCGGGTCTCGAACCCGCAACCCCACGACCCGACACATGGTGCACAACATTGTCTTACGCAAAAAGACGTCTCGCCGACCTTACGTTCATTCATGAAATTGTATTTTTAGGATTTCAAGGAACTCGCCCTTTTGGGAGGCGATGTATTTGTAACAAGATATTTTACTTCCAGTGTCACCGGAAGTGTGGTTCGTCTTCACTCGGCCCGTTTGGATGACCTTCAAACATTGAGTTACATCCTTCAAATATTTTTTTGTAAAATCAGTAAGGGCGGGATTGTGAACAATAATCACAATAATAGACGATAATAAAACAGCTCTCTTAAAATCGTGACGCCTTGTGTTATTGTTGGCTTACCGCGCGGCCCTGTAGGTATCCATTGCTTCCTGTGCTTTCCACTTTTACTTTGTTTAGTGCACAATAAATAAAGTACCTATGTAAGTGCGTTCTATACCTGCGTCACAATAGACGGAGATACGGTCAGGTTATGAGCCCCGTTATTTGCCGCACAAGTCTGGCGCCGCCGGACAGTCCCAGGACTACACCTCTATTGTGCTCCACTCACAATTATTCGCCAGGACGAAGCATGATGCCAGCAATTGTCAGCGAGTCAATATACCTGGGGTGTCACTTTGTTAATGAGCACCACATATAAAGTAATAATTAAAAAACCGGGCAAATGCGAGTCGGACTCGCGCACGAAGGGTTCCGTACCATTATCTACTTATTATTACTAGTGGCTCTGTGAGCTGTAGACCTCGCGAGTATGTCGGTGGGAAAGCTGAACTGCTAACACACATAAAAAAAATAACCCAAATAATTTTCTTTCAATAACACATACAAACTTATGAATGTACCTGGTTACGTACATGCAGTATGAAAGTAGCCGCACCAATAACTTTGTAAACTACATTTCGCGATCTTTAATACAACCATATTGACTTTTTACTAAAATTATATAATCTGTTTCACTCTCATGGTCTTTACGAATCCAACGACACCTCATTTGTTAATATCCATCGAGCCGTTTGGGTTGTAGCGATTTTTTTACATTTTAAAACCCCATATCTCCGCCATTTTGAAAAAAAAACTAAAAACTGGCTCGAGTAAAAAATTCTATTTATTTTTCCAACCTGCTCACAAAATTTCACGAGAATCGGTTCATAAATGCGACCTGTAGAGGAGAACAACCGGACATACGAAAGCATTTTTGCCCAAACCTGAAACGGAGACGCTTCGCTCGCTTCGCTCGCTTCGCTCGCTCGGTCAATAAAAAACCGCAAAAAGATCACGTTAGTTGTATGGGAGCCCCCCTTAATATTAAATTTATTTTGATTTTTAGTATTTGTTGTTATAGCGGCAATAGAAATAGCTACCACGGTTCATGAGACAGACAGACAGCGAATTCTCAGTAATAGGGTCCCGTTTGCCACCCTTCGGGTACGGAACCCTAAAATCCCTTAGTGAGGGATACTCAGAACCGCAGCGGAAGTTTCTGACTCGGTGGCGCTTCTCAAACACTTCAGACAATAAATTGAAGTCTTCACGGACGGATTGTAGCAACAAAGGATACCTCAGCCTAAAAGGCTCAAGTAGAAACTGCTACAAAGGCATAGGTATCGTAGGATTCATAACAATGTACACAGTACAGGGGTTTTCTTGGAACGAACAGGGGAATTACACATCGCGAGATCGAGCCAAGTTGCAATGGCTTATCGGTACAGTTCCACCGGCGGATATGATACGAGCTGTCTCGTCGCCATTCCGACGATACTTATCAATGGGAAATAAAGTACGGGTGCAAGTGTGTGCAATGTGCATGTATGGATATACTAATATGTAATATACAACATTTGGCCTGTTTATAACTTCATAACGGAGTTTTCGTGCTACCTATATCTACAGCGTGAAAATGAATACTTGTTTTTTATATCCTTCTAATTCCAAATCACCTGACCTTTCTGATATTAGAAAATTAGGTTGTTTTCACCAACAGAAAAACACCAATATTTAGCAACTATGTATACATATTTAACCATTATCCTGCTGGTTGTGTTTGTATTTGTATGGAACTAATCAGTCGCCCGCATCATGCGCACGAGACGTCTTAATTGAACGCATAAATAAAGCCAACTATGTATAATGATTGGTGATACTTTTACTTCATTTAAACTGGCCAAATAGAGGTCACGTGCCGGGAATTCGCCACAATTGCCTCGTCATGCGAAATTAGGGTCCCGTAATCTGCTAAACGAACTACAATATTAGGTGGTTATGGTTATAGTGTTGCGTTTCATTTGTTTAGTTGTAACTCGATACAAATTAAATTCTTGAATGGAAAATCCTGCTTTGTGAGTTAATTTCTGAGATTCTGTAGAATTTGCCACATTGCTTTTCAAGAGACCGGTGACCGCGTGAATTTCCCATAAAAACGTAATACAAAAATGATTTGAATTTGAAAAATATTTTAACGTATTTAGACTGTTAATTGGATTTATACACTGTTTACGCAGGTTCCCTGGTCTGTATACCAGGGTTCCTCTTCAACTAATTTAAAAATATTTTTAAGTAATTTGAATAAGAACCTTGGTATACGACATGCGTAAACACTTATTAATCCGATGAACAGTCTAATTGAACTAGTTCTCAAATTCAAATCATTTTTAGGGTTCCGTACCCGAAGGGTGCCAAACGGGACCCTATTACTGAGACTTCGCTGTCCGTCCGTCCGTCCGTCCGTCCGTCCGTCTGTCACCGGGTCCGCCTGCACGAATCGTAATAGCTAGAAAGCTGAAATTTTCACAGAATGTGTATATCTGTTGCCGCACCAACTACAAATACTGAAATACGAGAGATATTACAAATTGAAAGTGGTCTCGGTACAAGATACGTCTTCACAACACGCTTGAAAAGTTTATACCAAGGCCATTTTGTTTTGGTAGGTAAGCCTTCTTTTAATGAAACTAAATTTAAATGATATGGCAATGTCGTCCCCGGACTTCTACAAAGACTTTAAATATTAATTGATGAATTACGACGTCTCTATTTAGTCTGTAGAACTTTTAGAAAATAATTATAAAATTAATAGTTTTTAATTACTTTTGTTTTCATACAAATCTCAGAGCTCAGAAATTAATTTTTTCCTTTTGACCACTTCAAGTTTGGCTGCCAGTGATGTTTTAATTAAATACTCTTTGGTGCGTTGAAATGATGTTTTGCAGTCTGCATGACATTGACATAATGAGTGAGTGAACCTCATTGTACGGAAATTGTAGATGGGTGTCTCACGTTTTCCAGTAGGAGTAGGTTGTAGACAGTGCTGCTTACGGCGGCGTTTAGTAGGTACTAAAGGCCCTAAAAGCGCGGCAAGCTTTGAATCAATTCAAATGTTATTTTTCAACTAGCTACAAAGTTATTCTGACATAAGATGATAATTTGAACAAAACTTTTTGGGTATTTCATGAAAAATACAGTTACAGATCACACATATACAGGGTGGAACAAACGAATGGGCCCTGGAGGGAAAGTACCTTAAAATCTCAAGATATCCGTCCGTCCGTCTGTCTGTCACCAGGCCGTATCTCATGAACCGTGGTAGCTAGACAGTTGATATTTTCACAGATGACGTATTTCTGTTCCCGCTATAACAACAAATACTAAAAACAAAATAAATTTAATATAAAGGGGGCTCCCATACAATTAACGTGTTTTTTTTTGCGGTTTTTTTAACCGACTTCCCAAAGGAGGAGGTTTACAATTCGTCCGGATGTTTGTTTTTTTTTAATTTTATTTTTATGTATGTGTCTCGATAGCGCCTAAACGGATGGACCGATTTGGAAAATTAGACCGATTAGACCTATAGTGATTTTTGTGTTTTTCATAATAACTCGTGCAAATGCACATGGACAGCATAATATTGTGATGCGGAACTGCTGAAGAAGACCACATATGGCCACCAGATCTGCTCAATACTAGGTACAAATACAATGCGTGGCTGACGGGCAGGCAACGCATAGCCTAAACCGATGGACCTAGAGCCATGAAACTTTGTACAGGGGTTCCTTAGTAGCGTGGGGTAGCACTGATATGGGATTTGACAAAATTAATTCCCCTGGGGGGGGGGGGATAAGGGGTTACAGTTTGTATTAAACTCAATCTAATCAAATAGGGTTTGTGGAAGTCGGTTTTTTCTAAAGTTTACTTTTTGTTCCAATTATATAGATAATGGTACGGAACCCTTCGTGCGCGAGTCTGACTCGCACTTGGCCGGTTTTATTTTCTTTTCATTATACAAATCTTTATAAAAATATTTCATATATTTTATTACCTTCTTCTATAACCATACCAAAACAAACAATTGGCCGACTGTACTTATCCATCTTTGGGGTTAATCGGACATGAAGTATGAAAATATCGTGATTCAATATTAGTATTATTAATATTTCTTTTGGGGTTTTTAGGATAAAATGTATGAAAATTTGCAGTTACTATTATTTAATGGTAATTCAACTCGCACTTGGCCATAGAGGATTGTAAAAAGTACAGTCAGTCTAACAATGTTCTTAAATCTTCTACACACATACATGTGATTGATGTGATACGACTTTTCCGGACTTTTTCCAGATTTTCACATTTACAAACATTGTTGTTGAATTAATTACAGATTTGTTGCATCTTCTTATGATTACACGTTTAATTGCACTACCTTCACCGCACTTTGAAGGATGGAGCCAAAATGTGGAGTTGGAGTGCTTTTTAGGGTTCCGTACCCGAAGGGTGCCAAACGGGACCCTATTACTGAGACTTCGCTGTCCGTCCGTCCGTCCGTCCGTCCGTCCGTCTGTCACCGGGTCCGCCTGCACGAACCGTAATAGCTAGAAAGCTGAAATTTTCACAGAATGTGTATATCTGTTGCCGCACCAACCACAAATACTGAAATACGAGAGATATTACAAATTGAAAGTGGTCTCGGTACAAGATACGTCTTCACAACACGCTTGAAAAGTTTATACCAAGGCCATTTTGTTTTGGTAGGTAAGCCTTCTTTTAATGAAACTAAATTGAAGACCACATATGGCCACCAGATCTGCTCAATACTAGGTACAAATACAATGCGTGGCTGACGGGCAGGCAACGCATAGCCTAAACCGATGGACCTAGAGCCATGAAACTTTGTACAGGGGTTCCTTAGTAGCGTGGGGTAGCACTGATATGGGATTTGACAAAATTAATTCCCCTGGGGGGGGGGGGATAAGGGGTTACAGTTTGTATTAAACTCAATCTAATCAAATAGGGTTTGTGGAAGTCGGTTTTTTCTAAAGTTTACGTTTTGTTTCAATTATATAGATAATGGTACGGAACCCTTCGTGCGCGAGTCTGACTCGCACTTGGCCGGTTTTTGTATTACGGTTGTATGGGAAATTCACGCGGTCACCGGTCTCTTCAAGAAGAACGCGTCCTGTCTTCTATTAAAGGTTGTACTTCAACTGTCCATACTGAGATTACTGAGGCATGTGAAGAATAAATTGGACGATGCAAAATATGAACTATTCAAATATGTGTGTACTTAATAATAATACAGTTATATTATACCACGCCATCTGAACATCGAGAGAGCAAGATCAGACGCATATGATTGGTCCCTTTCCGTGAAGGACTGCATAATTTATGCAGCATAAAGAGAAATAAGCAATTCAGATCACTTGCAATGCGATTGACGAAAGGACTTTTTGGCTGCCGAAAATAAAGCGACCGTTTTCATATCAACTGAAAGAAAAATTCAAAACCAGTACTCAAGTCAGTAGAGTGTAATATTCACAACCAGACTCAAGTCAGTAGAGTGTAATATTCACAACCAGTATTCAAAGTCAGTAGAGTGTAATATTCACAACCAGACTCAAGTCAGTAGAGTGTAATATTCACAACCAGTATTCAAGTCAGTAGAGTGTAATATTCACAACCAGTACTCAAGTCAGTAGAGTGTAATATTCACAACCAGACTCAAGTCAGTAGAGTGTAATATTCACAACCAGTATTCAAAGTCAGTAGAGTGTAATATTCACAACCAGACTCAAGTCAGTAGAGTGTAATATTCACAACCAGTATTCAAGTCAGTAGAGTGTAATATTCACAACCAGTATTCAAGTCAGTAGAGTGTAATATTCACAACCAGTATTCAAGTCAGTAGAGTGTAATATTCACAACCAGACTCAAGTCAGTAGAGTGTAATATTCACAACCAGTATTCAAGTCAGTAGAGTGTAATATTCACAACCAGTATTCAAGTCAGTAGAGTGTAATATTCACAACCAGACTCAAGTCAGTAGAGTGTAATATTCACAACCAGTATTCAAGTCAGTAGAGTGTAATATTCACAACCAGTATTCAAGTCAGTAGAGTGTAATATTCACAACCAGTATTGAAGTCAGTAGAGTGTAATATTCACAACCAGACTCAAGTCAGTAGAGTGTAATATTCACAACCAGTATTCAAGTCAGTAGAGTGTAATATTCACAACCAGTATTCAAGTCAGTAGAGTGTAATATTCACAACCAGTATTCAAGTCAGTAGAGTGTAATATTCACAACCAGACTCAAGTCAGTAGAGTGTAATATTCACAACCAGTATTCAAGTCAGTAGAGTGTAATATTCACAACCAGTATTCAAGTCAGTAGAGTGTAATATTCACAACCAGTATTCAAGTCAGTAGAGTGTAATATTCACAACCTGTATTCAAGTCAGTAGAGTGTAATATTCACAACCAGACTCAAGTCAGTAGAGTGTAATATTCACAACCAGTATTCAAGTCAGTAGAGTGTAATATTCACAACCAGTATTCAAGTCAGTAGAGTGTAATATTCACAACCAGACTCAAGTCAGTAGAGTGTAATATTCACAACCAGTACTCAAGTCAGTAGAGTGTAATATTCACAACCAGACTCAAGTCAGTAGAGTGTAATATTCACAACCAGTATTCAAGTCAGTAGAGTGTAATATTCACAACCAGTATTCAAGTCAGTAGAGTGTAATATTCACAACCAGTATTCAAGTCAGTAGAGTGTAATATTCACAACCAGTATTGAAGTCAGTAGAGTGTAATATTCACAACCAGACTCAAGTCAGTAGAGTGTAATATTCACAACCAGTATTCAAGTCAGTAGAGTGTAATATTCACAACCAGTATTCAAGTCAGTAGAGTGTAATATTCACAACCAGTATTCAAGTCAGTAGAGTGTAATATTCACAACCAGACTCAAGTCAGTAGAGTGTAATATTCACAACCAGTATTCAAGTCAGTAGAGTGTAATATTCACAACCAGTATTCAAGTCAGTAGAGTGTAATATTCACAACCAGTATTCAAGTCAGTAGAGTGTAATATTCACAACCAGTATTCAATTCAGTAGAGTGTAATATTCACAACCAGTATTCAAGTCAGTAGAGTGTAATATTCACAACCAGTATTCAATTCAGTAGAGTGTAATATTCACAACCAGTATTCAAGTCAGTAGAGTGTAATATTCACAACCAGTATTCAATTGAGTAGAGTGTAATATTCACAACCTGTATTCAAGTCTGTAGAGTGTAAAATAAAGAGCAAAGGGTCCAATATCACAATATCTAGATTCTCAAAGATAATAGATAATAATAGAGAGATAAGAGTATCAATGAACGATTACATTTCACAAATGAAGACGCATTACCATATCAACTTATTTCTTGGTTTCAACCTTTGAACGTACTGAAATTTAATTAAGGTCTCGTTTTTGTAGATGTGTATGACATGTAGATATAAATACAAGGGTGCATAATCTACTATTAATTAAATTATTCTTCACAAGAATCTATGACAGTTCAATTCGCTAATGTTTTCCGATGAGTAATTAAATTACTTGTGCTTACTTCTCAACATTTAAAAAGGATTTAATGACTTATTTATCTGTGTCAAAAACGATAACCAGGCATGATCTTATTGATCCTATTTCACCACCATTCGAATCAATATTCCCCAGTTCCCATAGCGTCTTATTTCCCAGGGTATTATCTCCTCTGTCTGTCTGTCCATAGGTCAGTATCACGATAAGCCACGCTAGGTCTCACACGGACACGATCGCATCGATGCATCGATTCATCGGTCGTTGTCATCATCAGCAAATGTTAGTCTGTCTATACAGGGTGTAAAAGAAATGTGTAGTTCAATTCTGAACAACGTTCACTATACGAAGTTCACGGCGACCTCTGTGGCGCAGCGGCTGTGGCTCTGCCTACCATGCGAGAGGTGCTGGGTTCGATTCCCGGCTGTGGATAAAGAAAACAAAAAATAACCCCCAGGTCTTGGATGTTTACACGTTCGTGATGTCGCTCTTTCTGGTTCCCACGACACAGGTTATCCTAGTGTGGGGCCAGAAGCAATGTATGTGCCTTTATGTAGGTCAATGATTATGTTTTATGTTTATAAAACCGGCTTGTTCAGAGCACCTTTATTTTTACTTTTACGTACTTTTGAGCCGGGCGGTCAGCTGTTTTTACTTTTACGTACTTTTGAGCCGGGCGGTCAGCTGTTTTTACTTTTACGTACTTTTGAGCCGGGCGGTCAGCTGTTCTGGGTGAAGGATTAAAAAATAAATGCCTTGATCAAGTCGGAGTCACAATGAACGACTTCCTCAAAATACATTAATTTTTAACTTCATCATTTTATATCCCAGTTTCCTGTAAACCAGTATTACAGGGTCTGTTATTTGGAGATGAAGTGGCCAACGATTCCATACTTTAATATCTATGGGGAAAAAAATATGCAGGTTTCAGTATATCAATGCTGCTAATCTAGCATATTGGAACCCATTGGCCGAGTTAAAGCTTACCGAGATTTATTTTATTGTCAGTTTTCTGGAATTCAAAAGATATGAAGCCTATCTTAGCCAAGTTGATTCTTCTTTAGATCATATCGTTAGTTTGAAACAGCAAATAAAACAAGAAAGCATCGGGTGAGGGCGCGCGCGCAGCCAACTCAGAGGCTCTGGTAAACAAAGGGAAAAATGAGAAGCAAAACACTTCGCCGTCGAAAAGACGGCCTTGTAAGATATAGTAGTGTGCATGTGAGACACACACGTAATCAAATAAAACGCTGGTGACAGCATTCCCGACAGCAGCGGCATATAATATTTGTGTTATAAATTTTACGGGCCAAGACAAGTGTTTGCACAGCAACATGGAATTCTGAGGCGCAATGCAGTTGGTTTCCTGCAGATATTATGCTTCCAAGGGTTTTCACATCCTGTGTGGGCTTGGATCAAAGGGTTCGGATAAATACGGATCCTTCAGATAAGTAGGGTATTGAAAAATAAAATAAATAGTAACTTAGGTCGCGTATGTAGTATTACCGCGAATGGAGCAGAGATGCAATGACATCATTTCGTTGACAAGTTACGCGGAATATCATTGCTACTCTGTTGTAAATGTCGAAACTTCTGCCTAGCTGGACCCGTGTCTGAAATCAGTATTCGTCGAGTGCGAAAATTATATGTTAAATATTCAGAATACAAGGTTATTGAAAAGAGCGGGTGGTGAGGCATTTTGAACATGTAGTATATGGGAATCCTTATTAAAAGACTATGTAGACATGTAGTGAAGCATGTCGCAGGCTAACAAGCGATCGTAGCTCGCTGATCTCATTCATTGGGCCTGCTTTTACGCTCAATAGGGATCGGAGGCCATTGAAGGTAAAGAAACCAACCTATAGGCCGCGGGACAATCAGAGCGTGGGAGCATATACTATCCACGGCGGTGGCATCCACTAATAGATGTACGAAATGATCTTATTGCTCTTGTATTATTGTTGACGAGTATTTTTTGCGAGCCCCCAACAGTGATACTAACCGCATTGCATAATGCCGGCCGGGACAGCTCACATCATTATCTATTATTGCTATTTTTGGAGAATGGCAAACGGGAACTGTACACTCGAGAGCTTTTGTGTTTCATCCGCCAATATAACCTGCGAAATTGTTTACAAATTCAGTGGGAAAATCCAGTAACTATTTACATCCTTTGTTGTATTCCAGTCGGCAGAGATTTTTACCTCGAAAAAATTCCGAATTCACCGAAACTTAAGTATTTTGTTTGTGACTGTTCAGTAGTTCTACACCCAATTTTCCGATCAAATAAAGCTTGTGCTAACTTGAGGAGGGGCGAAAAACCAATTTTTTGGGGACTTTATCCAGTTTTTTTACGTTTTATTTGAAAACATTGAATAATTTTAAGAAATAGTGTAATGAGTAAATCAAAGATGACAAAATTTCGCGTCGAGAACAAAAACAAACACTACAATTGGTCCAGTACTTAGACTTTTATCGGTATCCAAAACCTTTTGGATCTGGAAGATGTTCTGGAACATGCAATAGCGACGTAGTACCGTCGAAAAAGATTATATGCAGATGAGCTCGCCTTTGCCTATTTACCTTTGTTTTAAGACTATGTATCACATTGTTTTCCGTGCAATAAAGAAATTATGAATTATGAATTATGTGGCCTGGTAAAAACAAGAAATGAAACACACTGTTTCTATTGATTTGGGAGTATTTTGGACCCCAGTAAAAGTCAAACTACTGGACCAATTATTATTTATGTATTCCTTTTTGTTATCGACTCGAAATTTCGTCATCTCTGATTCGCTCATACACTATATCTAACAATTATTTACTTTTTTTAAAGAACTTTGGGTTGGGAACATTACTACATATCGAAAAAAAATACCCACGGCGGCGTACAGATATGAATTATGGCTTATTATACAGCCTGAGACATCGACTTGTTATCAAAGATACTATAATATTATAATAGTACAGATAGACCGCCTAGAACAAAATATGACACCGGCGTAAACAGAGATGCTACGGAAGCTTCTTTAGTTCGAGGCCATTATCGCTTGGTGCAGCCAGCACCATCGAAATTGCAAATATGGCGAGATGGCGCTAAGATATATGGGAATTATTCTAAGATTAGCGCCACCTAGAAGTATGTTAACTGAAACCATGGCGTACAAATCTTACTCCTCATGCCATCTCTTTTCAACCGACTTCAAAAAAAGGAGGAGGTTCTCAATTCGACCCGTATGTTTTTTTTTTCTATGTTTGTTACGCGATAACTCCGCCAATTATGAACCGATTTGAACAAATCTTTTTTCGGCGTAT
>OY735253.1:9041090-9125646 GCA_963457715.1 Argyresthia albistria | reverse complement strand
ATTTTCTGCATTTCCGAAAGGTTCGTCGTCAGTGTTCCTTCCTCCGCATTTGACGTCTATTCTATCATTCGACTGTCGTAACGAGTGGTCCTGACCACCCGTTGCAAAGCGAATGATTGAAAGATGCGAAATTTTGAATATATGGCGAACGAAAATCGGTAGAAAAGAGCCCCTTGTGAAAGTACCGCCTACTAACCGTTTGTTGAAGCATCTCCTTCACCCAGTCGATGATTTCCTGGCGAGCAGTGAACGCCTGCAGACAGAGGTCAGCAAATTTCTCAGGTAGTTTTACCACGTCTGCGTCCAGCTCCGCCACGGCCGTCTCATCTGAGAGGAAATTATAAAATTTGTACCTATGTAATTTTGTGCCTATAAATAATTTACAAGTCATAAGCAAAGTCCATGAATAAAGAGACGGCTTTTCCCGAAATAAGTCAAAGTGGATTGCATGATACAGACGGAAAGAACAGAATAGCTCAATAAGTCCTTACCAAAAGGCTTAAAAGCACAGATGGCAGCCGCGCCGTCTACCGTCGCTTCCCGGCATATCAACTGTGATATTTCTTCGGTAGCCCAGCCGCCTACATTGAACACCTCCAGTTCTTGAGGGAAGGTCGGAGCGGCGCCTTCTTGGGACAATTGGCTGTGGATACCTTGAATGGAGGTGTACAGCTCTAGGACTGCTTGCTGGAATGAAAAGACTGAATGAATGGTTGGACTCTCGCATGGGTAAAAGTAAGACCACAGTAGGACGTAGCCTTTTCGTAGTAGTTCGTAGCTTTTTGCCGCTTCTAATTCTCAGGGTAGTTAGTGTTTGTCCCAAAATTTTGGCAGCTGCTAAACGCAGGATAGAGATTAGACGTTCTACTTTATTCGGTTAAATTCAGGAGACTCTCGATTCCAGGGGCCATTCCAAAATGAGTTAACAAGATAACAAGCGTTCAGAGCTGTAGGATTGAGTGGACTGACCTGTCTCAAATCCAAGTCTTTTTTCAGCCTATTGAAGTGCTTGCTCTTCGCTTCGTAGAGCCCCATCAGGTCTGCCTCCTCTGTGTTCGGCGTGTCTCGCTCGGCATGCAAGGGCGGCGTGTGGTCGCGTGTAATTACCGGAATTGCCGATGGCGGCTTCAGTTTCTTGGCTGGAGATGGTCTGCTGTAAGCATACGAAAGATGTAAGTCGATTCGAGGTTCCTAGATGTACCAAAAGACTTCAAGGTCGGTCGAATTCATGGAGAATAGTTGATAATTTATAACCACATGCATAATAATACGTAGGTACCATATGCATA
This sequence comes from Argyresthia albistria, assembly GCA_963457715.1. Classification (NCBI taxonomy): domain Eukaryota; kingdom Metazoa; phylum Arthropoda; class Insecta; order Lepidoptera; family Argyresthiidae; genus Argyresthia; species Argyresthia albistria. Next base: position 9,124,357 of record OY735253.1, on the reverse strand, counting down.
ATAATACGTAGATATAAATGACGCCAAACAACTTGAACAAATGACCTTGCATGCGCAGAAACCATCTGATATATGATACTGCGCACCACGGTATGGGGTGCGCGACGCGGCGTGCGGAAGGAGCATCGCATCGAGCGCGCCTAGCCACGCTATTGGTAGATCAGTTTCCCGCTTTGAGTTCACGTCTCGTCGCTGCCCAATACACTTGCGTGCAGTGAAATCATTATTATGGAGATATTATTGTTTTATAGGTGTACGTGGAAAAACGTAATTTTAGGGAATTTCAATCGTCGGTATCCCATAAAAAAATCTTGTCTTTTGTCAAATCATTATTCTTTCTTAATAGACACCAATGAAGACGACAAATGTCGCTAAATAATTTAGTTTTATTTTGATCGTCATATCCACAGACCATTAAAGCTGTATAGTTCGCAGCAAATGTACCTACTTCGCGTGTCTCAAACAGTTATTGTGCACCTGTTACCGCTCAGTCCCTCATGCAAATAGTACAGTATATTTTCTCATTTTCTATCGATTGAACTAAGTAAGTATATAGTATTGTGCACTAAGATTCATGCAGTATACTGCAGGTACGTTTTTTTTTGAGAATTTTAAGTGCGTCGTTTTTTTGGCACGTAAGTGTACATGCGCAAACTTTCCCCCACCACGTCACATTTTGCTCAAGATGTTTGGCGTCATTTATACCTACCCATAAATAAATCAGTGCTCGTATTTCTTGGCATCGTCCTTTGTAGACTCCTTGTCCGTTAATAGTGTAGGTTAAAAAATCACGATTCGTACGTATTCGTTTGTTGTGGCGACAAAGGGCGACTGGCGGGCGGCGTGGGAACCTTGGGAGCTGCATGCGCCGGCGTGGTGGGGCGGCTCGGTAGGGGCGCTGCGGGCGTCTGCAGCTGGCTTGCCGCTTTCGGCGTTGTCGGCCGACTCGGCAGCTTCGGCGTTTGAGGCCGGCTGCTGGCTGGCGTCCCTGGCCGGAGTTGCGAAAACACTTCTGAAAATTGACAATCGAATAGCCATTCAAGTAAGCCTTCTCCTTTTCCTGTTAAGTTTATCGAAATACATAAGTAGGTACCTACTTTTTATTGAAATGAAGTAGCTATGGAAAACTTTTAGATGCCATACGGACGTTACGGACGCGCGCGCAACGGAGAAGGGGCTGGGGAGACGAGGCGGGGTAGGGTGCTGCGCTGCGTTGAAACGACGACGGAGGAGCGGCAGCGTAGTCGATCAAAGACTGACATCCTATCCTACCCTACTACACCAACACTGTGACGTCGAAGATAGCTGAATTAACGCAGCCGCAACGCCCGTGTGGTACCTCCTTATGGGTTCCCGCACACGGGTCACCCCGGCCACAGGTACAAAATGCCGCCTCCAGCATATTTCCCGTAGTTTTCATACATTTTATATGGACTCGCCGAACACTATTAACGCCGGTGACCGCCACACTCTACAAATCGTCACAGCTCGCTTCTTGTGGCCCGCACCAGCCACAAAACGCCGGCACAAACCACTCGCGCGATTCTCCACCCAGAGTCCAAGAAAAAGTAACAGCCACCGACCGCAAGTGTCGACCACCGGACACAAGTGGCTGTCGCGCGCTTCAGCTACCTTTGTGGCCGCTTCTAGCTTCTCGTGGCGGCGTTGTGGCTGTGGCCGGTGGCCCGTGTGCGGCGACATAAAGTTAATCAAGGTACCCACCAATGTTATCTGCTACGGCGAGCAGTGGCTGCTTCGGTTCCGACTGTTCTTTTAGTTCAGTGTCATCTCCAAAATTTACTTCTGCAAACATTCTCAATTTATTATCAAAGGATTGCTATGGGACTAATCTCTTGTTAGGGCTCGCTTTTGTGCAATATACTATAGATAGTCATTGTCTTGTCCAACACCGAATATGTCTAAGAAAGTATTTTATTGACTTACCATTAATAATTAGATTATCGTTAACTTCTCGCTCAATGATCATCGTAGCGCTGTCATGGATCACGAAGTCAATATCCGTTTCCGAGGGACGCTGATGAGGGATTCTGTCATCGTCCAGGATGAACTCATCACGATCGGGATTCAGCGGTTGCTGATGTAGGGCCTACAATGTGGGATAGCTATTTTGACTTTCATGTGAGTACAATAAAGAAATTACGAAATTACGGATATCTGATATTCATATACAACATACACTCTTTCTAGGTAATTGATATTTACAGGAGTGTCATTTGATGAATAAGGAATGGTATGTCTTACTAGAGATTGTACCTACACTATTACTAGGTATTTATTGTTGTCATCTGTTTGTGTGCAATAAAGAAATTATGATTTATGGATGAGTGCACCATCGATATTAAATACGCTACGCTGCGCTGCTTTTTGCGCTTGTGACTTTAAGACGATTGTCCAGCAAAATGCCCATCTTTAAAAAGTTATTCCAGCAGTTTGAGAAACTTCCTGAATCCACAAAAAATATATGTCATAAAACCGTCCCTTGGCTAAAAAATTGTGTTTGAAATCATCATAATGCCATTGGATACGTGTAATTAGGTTTCCACATAAAAAACTAAAGTGTGATGTCATCCATGTAAACCAAATTGAATATTTTTTAGGAAGACAGAAATTGCAGTTTTCAGATTTTTCCCTTTACTTGTGCTATAAGACCTTGTTTCGTGCCAAATTTCATGATTCTAGGTCAACGGGTAGTACCCTCTAGGTTTGGATTCCCATGCGAATATCAAGCAATTTCAGCAAAATCGAGACATATGCGGTATCTTTTGATTGCGTTGACCTATAAGTTTAATTTTTTCACAACTTTAAGAGACCACAGACTTGAGTAATCGATATTAATTTCAACTTTATACCTCCATGCGTTTCTGAGAAAAAATAACAGACAGTGAGACAGACAGAAATTTACAGTTTTCGATTTTTTCCTTTTACTTGTGATAAAAGACCTTCCTTCATTCCAAATTTCATGGCCAACCGGAAGTACTCTATAGGTTTTGATTCCCTTGCGAGTTCCACGCGAGTTCATTGACTCGGATCGCATTCTACTTTTCCGAGCTAGCTCGTACGAGCATACTCTGATCGTGTCAACGGTAGGTGTAAATGTGAAAGGGCCCTGCCTGTTAGAACTCACCTTATTTTGAGATGAATCGCGTCTTAGCGGCGATTTACTCAAGCTCGTAGGACATTTTGCCTGAATAGAGAGAATCGGTTAAAGGAGATGTATCAAATCCTAAACGAAAAAACCCAGGACCGCAGTCCGCAAGTGCCTGAGGTATTACGACAGTATCTCCATCTCGTAATATTTGCTATCCAAATGCTGAAATTGCCTACTACAGGTAGTAGGCAATTTCAGCGTTTGTCTATTAAAATCAAAGCGCCCTTATTTTCGTGTATTTCAGTGTGTGTTCTTGTTAGTGGCACATGCACATTCTGTGACAATTTCAACTTTCTAGCTATTACGTTTCGTGTTAAGAGAGCATGCTGTCGGAAAGACGGTACGAGGCTTAGTAATGGATGGGTCCCGTTTGGCACCCTTCGGGTACAGAACCCTAGGAAGTCACTCCGTAAAGAGGTTACCGTAGTGTGACTTCAGTTTCAGTGCAGTACCTTGCTAGGCGAGTGAACGCTGGGGCCGGGCTGCTTGGGCTGGTTCGCGAGGTTGCGGTTCGTGGCGAGGCGGGCGGCACGCGCGGCGGAGGCTGCCGTGGGCCGCGGTGCGAGGCGGGGCGGGGACACTGCACATAGTATTAATAATCAACTGAATAATATAAAACTATAGATTATAAAAGTGGTATAGTAGACGCCAAACAACTTGAACAAATGACCTTGCATGCGCAGAAACCATCTGATATATGAAACTGCGCACCACGGTATGGGGTGCGGGACGCGGCGTGCGGAAGGAGCATCGCATCGAGCGCGCCTAGCCACGCTATTGGTAGATCATTCAACCATCTTTTCCCGCTTTGAGTTCACACTTGCGTGCAGTGAAATCACGGATAAAAAATGCCTCGACGTCCTAACGTAGTTTTAAAAAGGCAAGCCAGAAAGATGGTATATGATGAGTTTTCTATCGATGGAGATATTATTATGTTTTATAGATGTACGTGGAAAGACGTAATTTTAGGGAATTTCAATCGTAGGTATCCCATAAAAAATCTTGTCTTTTGTCAAATCATTATTCTTTGATAATAGACACCAATAAAGACGACATATGTCGCTAAATAATTTACAGTTTTATTTTGATAGTCATATCCACAGACCATTAAATCTGTATAGTTCGCAGCAAATGTACCTACTTCGCGTGTCTCAAACAGTTATTGTGCACCTGTTACCGCTCAGTCTCTCATGCAAATGGTACAGTATATTTTCTCATTTTCTATCGATTGAACTAAGTAAGTATATAGTATTGTGCACTAAGATTCATGCAGTATACTGTAGGTACGATTTGTTTTGAGAATTTTAAGTGCGTCGTTTTTTTGGCACGTAAGTGTACATGCGCAAACTTTCCCCCACCACGTCACATTTTGCTCAAGTTGTTTGGCGTCTACTATAATACCAACAAAACATGCATATGCATATACAAAAACGCCAGTCTCGCAGCCTGCGCAGTTTATTCTACCGTAAAAAGTTGTGAGATCTAATTTTAAACCAAGTCATTTAATTTAACCAGTATCTGTGTATGGTAGAATCTTTCCAACAACTTTATTATCGTATACTGTTAAGTACCTACCTAATTAGTTAACTAATAACATTTATAGTGATCGGATCAATATAAGACATCTTTATTTCTTCAATAATCATTAGAATGACTTGGCAATCGCACGTAGAAAAGTTGTCGATCGACTATAGGACCGTGTGTGCAACGTAATGTACCTATTGCTCTCGCTCCGAAATAATTCGTTGTTTTCTTATTAGTTAAGTTTATCTTTATTTAGAGATATGTTGTGTTGAGTAATAATATTCATTTGTGCTCTGGGTGCTATAGAGTGGTCAGTTGAGCGCGATTGCCAAGTTATTCTAATTATTATTGAAGAAATAAAGATGTCTTATATTGATCCGATCACTATAAATGTTATTAGTTAACTAATTAGGTAGGTACTTAACAGTATACGATAATAAAGTTGTTGGAAAGATTCTACCATACACAGATACTGGTTAAATTAAATGACTTGGTTTAAAATTAGATCTCACAACTTTTTACGGTAGAATAAACTGCGCAGGCTGAGAGACTGGCGTTTTTGTATATGCATATGCATGTTTTGTTGGTATCTCATTTCTTTTTGTAAGTAACTTTCCGTAGGGTTCCGTACCCGAAGGGTGCCAAACGGGACCCTATTACTGAGACTTCGCTGTCCGTCTGTCCGTCCGTCCGTCCGTCCGTCCGTCCGTCCATCCGTCCGTCCGTCTGTCACCAGGCTGTATCTCATGAACCGTGGTAGCTAGACAGTTGAAATTTTCACAGATGATGTATTTCTGTTGCCGCTATAACAACAAATACTAAAAATCAAAAGAAATTTAATATTAAGGGGGTCTCCCATACAACAAACGTGATTTTTTGCTCATTTTTGCTCGATATTGATAATGGTAGCAGGTAGACGCTTAAAATGTTCACAATATATTGAGTATATTATTTACTTAAAAAATAAACAATTAAATTAAAATTAAATTAATATTTAGGGGGGGCTCCCATACTTTTTTTTGCGGTTTTTTATAGATAATGGCACGGAACCCTTCGTGCGCGAGTCCGACTCGCACTTGGCCGGTTATTTCTTTTCGGGTACTATTTCTTGTGCGTTAGCTACCGACTTTCTCAAAGCCCACTCCCTATCTCTATGGGCTCTTCTCTGTGGCTTTGATGTTACGATTTGTGACAAGTCTGGGCGGTGAATTATATAAATATAAATCATACCTCAAACCAAACCATATTCAGGAAATGCACACCTAGCGACATCTAATGGGGAATAGCGATATTAGACAATATTGTAACCGCTTTATTAGGGTTCCGTACCCGAAGGGTGCCAAACGGGACCCTATTACTGAGACTTCGCTGTCCGTCTGTCCGTCCGTCCGTCCGTCTGTCACCAGGCTGTATCTCATGAACCGTGGTAGCTAGACAGTTGAAATTTTCACAGATGATGTATTTCTGTTGCCGCTATAACAACAAATACTAAAAATCAAAAGAAATTTAATATTAAGGGGGGCTCCGATACAACAAACGTGATTTTTTTGCTCATTTTTGCTCGATATTGATAATGGTAGCAGGTAGACGCTTAAAGTGTTCACAATATATTGAGTATATTATTTATTTAAAAAATAAATAATTAAATTAAAATTAAATTAATATTTAGGGGGGCTCCCATACATTTTTTTTGCGGTTTTTTATAGATAATGGCACGGAACCCTTCGTGCGTGAGTCCGACTCGCACTTGGCCGGTTATTTAAATCATAGCTGGAACCAAACCATACCGCGATTCAAGATACACATAGCGACTAGCGACATCTAATGGGGAATAGCGATGAATCGAAGTAGTCGTGTACTGAGCTTATTGATAATTAATATATTATGAAATTGGGGCTAAAATTGCGCAATGTTTGAGTTTTCCTTGGCTTTGCAGGCTAAACTCTAACCATGCTCAAAATTTTAAGCTTGTGGGTTCGCTAGAAGTAACCTTTAGAGTTTTCATGATCGTGAATCAGTGAGTCAGTGAGTGTCAAAATTGAGGAACTTTGAATTGCTGTACCTTCAACTCTACTGGTTCAAATTTATTGAAATTTTGAGAATATGTCTTATGACATGGTGCCTTTTAGCCGCCGGGAATTCAGGTTTCTATCTTTATCCACAACGGAGTAACAGGTAGGTCAAATATGCTCTGAATGGCTTCCTGTAAAGGATGTTACTGCTGCGCCCGTATGTTTTGCTTTTTGCTCGACTTGGCTTGGGGGCGCTACCGCGCCCCCAGATTAAGTTGAGTTGAGTTGTTGAGTTTAAAATTTGAGCCAGTTCGCTGCCGCCGACGTTAGGCAAGGTGCCCAGAAGGCTGGTGGCATTGCCCCACTGTATGACTAGGCTTAGCCGTTACCCAAGGTAGGCTCCAGCCATCAGGTCATTAACTGAGGCGTCGACCAGGCGCGAGGAAAGTTCTTTAAACAGCGCTAGCGCCTCTGGACCCCGTCGACCGACCGAGAGTTTCGACGCCAAAAGGTACAAATGTAGCCTGGCCAAGGGTTGCATATTGCCCCTCTGCGGTCGACATAAATAATCATAAATAATAGGTAAGTCCTGTCCATCCTAGGTTTGCTGGAAGAGATCTCTTATTATCTCTAGGCTTGCCTTTACATGTTTTGTCCACTTAAGTATCTGTGGGGTATATATGATCGAAGTATCTGTGGGGTATATAGGCCTCCTCTTTATTACGCCTTTTTTGCGGTGGTCCTGCCGTAAGGATCCAGTGTTGAGTTTTGACGACACTATCCAACTCTTAGAATCTATCCATCGCTATAGTAACCACTGGATCACGTAACGTGAACCTTGTATTGTTAGGGCTGTAATATACTTACATGCTACGTACCTACTTGTGTGTATTATACTGGTACCACCAACCAATATTGCCTTAATGGAAGAAATCTAAAGTAGACACTAATTTGAGTAGTCGGTAAGCGCTTAAATAGAGAGTTGTTGTTGGTCTCCTCGTCGGGATTATGCGCCGGATTCGAGCTGTTTCGATAACAACTCGGGAATAATGAGAAGATAAGAAACTTAATGGTATAAATGGTATCGTATGGAACTTTATAGTAGTCTACAGAGGAGCATAGTCATGAAGCATGCAAGAAGCTTCTGATTTTATTGTTGTCAAACAAAATCATCAGTTTTGTCAAAACCATGATAAGTTGTCTATCGATAAGGCGAGATGTTTTTACGAACATTGGTCAAACTTACCGATTTTGTCCTTTGGGCCCTTATTTGTCGCCATAACGGCAACACAGGAAAGGCAATATTATATCACGGTTAATTTCAGTATAATAACAACTTACGACATTTATAGAAATTCAGAAACGTTTTCAATTTTGGTAGGTGACATGACATATTCCTAATTTGAATGATAGTGACATTTGTTTTTGTCCGCATGGATATTATCATGGAGTAACAAAGAGTTTAATTGTTCTGACGATATACTGCCTTGAGCAGCAAAGAGCGAACGACACAGCACGAGAACTGTATCACCACGATAACAAGAGAATGGAGCGGGGCGCCACTATCTACGCCAACTGAACAGCAAAGAGTTTCATTGACCTGAAATAGACGAATAGACTATACAACAACTGACAGCCGAAGTGACGTTTTCATAGTGGCTTCATTAGTTTCGCTTCGCCCGTGTCCGTTCTATTGTTATTGAGGTGGCTCTGTACCTGTTCACTACTTGTATGCTTTCAAATGAGGAGCAAACCGCACTAAGCGACAGCGGAATGATGCGACACGACCCTGTGCGACAAAGTTGGGCAACTAGGCAAAACTGTCGCAACCTCCCGCTCACGGCTCCCGCCCGTCCTCTCTCTTTCTCTTTCATTCCTGGTTGAATGACGCGTCATGATGACGGGCGAAACTGTCGCGCCGCAGTCATTTTATTGCTGTATCCCGTCCCGAGCGACATTCAAAACTGTCGCGTCGGATGGCGTCTCTCCGTTATTTTCCCACCAAAATGGGACCAAAATCACTGTAGTATCACGACACGACACTGTAGAGTAGAGTTTTGGAATAAGCAAAACTTTTTGCTAAGACCTCTTTATTCTTGAAAATGCTAGAAAAATATTCACAGTACATTTTTCTCTGAGCATCCATCAACGTTCCAACAAAATTGTATTTGCGCTAAATATAAAAATTAAGAGTGTAAAAGTGAACCATTATGCCGCTCTCAAGGAATGCGGAACCTTTGGTCCAGAGTTTAATAGGTATAGATGTTTATTTAAACAAACTCACCTCCAGGAAGTTGGCATCAAGTTGGCTGGCCAGCAAGGTCTTGCCGGTGCCGGACGGGCCGTACACAGGCAGCTCTTGGGCGGGGTGATGCCGACGCGAAATAACTACTTCATCAGCAGGGATCGGAGTTAAGGTGTGAATTTGCCTAAAGTTTGCAGTGAGACATAACATGGAGCTGTTACAACCACTTGAGTTGAAGCGGTTTGAATCCGGTTAAATTTCGGGTTTTTAGTTTAACTGGTTATTTTTTTTTTTTAGTTTTACATGTTCCTTACATTTGAAACACCGAAATATAAACATTTTGCTGCTGATTCCCAAAAAAAAACAACCTTTTTTTTTAAGTTTTCGAAAAAATAAATAAAATATAAATACCTAGGTAAGTATATAAAATTTCTAGAATCTATAAAATAAAAATATAATTTTAATTGTCTCCAAAATTATTACAATCAAACCGGTTCAACTCAAGTGGTTGTAACAGCTCCATGATGTCTCACTGCAAACTTTAGGTAAATCCACACCTCGATTCCGATCCCTGTTCATCAGTATAACATGAAATGTCCCAACGAGGTGCTGGGGTCTTAACCCGGATTTGTGGAATCTTGGTTTGTACTAAGTAAAACGGGCAGCGACAATCTGCTTCTGTGAAACGGATTAGTTTTTTTTATGTCATTTTAATTTTAGGTACGCCATGTTTCGAAGACAATATGTACGCATATCTGGAGCCTTCTGCTCCTGCCTGCCTGCCTGGGAAGCCTGAAAAAAAGTGTCGCATCCCGCGTCGATGCTCCCCTTCCCCCGGCACATCGAAATTCCCTTCAACAACCATTGCTACGGTTACAATGCCTTTTGTACGTCTACCTATCCTCTAAGGCCGATATTAGACTATCATATATTTATCATAGAAATATAATTTCATATCTGTCAAATTCTAGGATCACCGCGTGTATCTAATGAAATCTATATATATAAAAATGAATTGCTGTTCGTTAGTCTCACTAAAACTCGAGAACGGCTGAACGGATTTATCTTATCTTAGTCTTGAAATGTTCGTGGAGGTATAGGGAAGGTTTAAAAGGCGAGAAAAAATCGAATAATTACCGGGAAAACCCTAAAAACAGCCCTTTTCTATTTCCCATACAAACGTTTTCTAGAGTCAATCGTTTACTAGAGTCAATTTGAACTTTATTGCTATTCAATAAAGTTCATATTAAATTGAGGCAGCACGAAGTCTGCCGGGTCAGCTAGTCTATCTATCTATCTATATATATAAAAATGAATTGCTGTTCGTTAGTCTCACTAAAACTCGAGAACGGCTGAACGGATTTATCTTATCTTAGTCTTGAAATGTTCGTGGAGGTCTAGGGAAGGTTTAAAAGGCGAGAAAAAATCGAATAGTTTCCGGGAAAACCCTAAAAACAGCCCTTTTCTATTTCCCATACAAACGTTTTCTAGAGTCAATCGTTTTCTGGAGTCAATTTGAACTTTATTGCTATTCAATAAAGTTCATATTAAATTATAATCACTCACTGTTGTCTGAGCAATTTAGGTGTGTTCGTAACGTCAAAGAGTCAATTTGCAATTTATTACCGCTGCATAAAGTTCAAAGTTGTACTAAAATATATATACAGAGTGTAACGGAAGGAGGTGAATGTGCTCATGAAACTCAACAAGTTTCCCCAAAGAACTTAGGTCGAAATATGAAAAAAAAATTTGGACCTCCCATAGTAAATCAATCAGCTGGTAGTCAGTTTTGAAATTAATTTTACAAAAGTTTAGGTCTTTTATTTATCGATTGAGGCAGTACGAAGTCTGCCGGGTCAGCTTGTCATACATAAAATCGACAAAGCTCTACGCAACTCAATGCAATCAATCTGTTATCAACACAATTTTTTCACTCATTGGTCATCGAGCCTTAGTTCCACCTATCTCCGGAGAAGGTATTCTATCATGGTAGAGGAAAATATCTTACTATTAAAAAAGTTGTCATCATTTTAAGTTGCTCCAGCAGAAAATTCGCAAATCACATTAAAAAAATCATAACTTTAGAAGTACACTAAAAATCAGGGAACATACATTCGGATACACCCAGCCAGGCAAAAAAAATTAAAAAAAAAATCGAAGCCACTTTTAGGTCCACCCTGTATATCGTAGTACCTCAATTTATTATTATTTCAATCGAATAAATATAAGAGCAGCCAGGGTATATAAGATCAATCATCATCAAGCCAATAATTAAAAGATCTGAACATTTAGGGAAAACATACCGTAACAGCTCGTACACACAATGACATGTCGTTGGTCGGACCCGATTTTTAATCGGGTGTCGGCGCCTCTGTTCACACTTAACGAATAATAATCGGTTGTCGGCCACGACGGTCGAACAGCGATGCCAACCGTACGGTATTTACCGTATTCGTACGGTAATTTTCTGCCCCGTACGGTAGTCAATTACCGTACGACAAATGTAAGGTAATTGTTCAAACCTGAACTATTTATACTACAAAAAGTACGGTAATATGAAACGCTCAACAATTTTTGCAAAAACTGAACGCATCTTTCCGTTCGACGTATACGTTCAATTTGATCGTGGCAACTTTGTTTGCTTCATTCAACGGCTTGTCATTTTTAGGGTTCCGTTAGAGAAACAAGGAACCCTTACAGTTTCGTTAAGTCTGTCTGTCTGTCTGTCCGTCCGTCCGTCCGTCCGTCCGTCCGTATTTCACAGCAACTCTATTCCAAAACTATTAGGACTACACAATTGCAACTAGGTATGTAGATATACTCTGTCAACCAGTTTACGAATTTTACGCAAAAAAATAATAATACTCACATCAAAAAAAAATTCATCAAACCTTTATGTGTGGGATGTCTATAGATAGGTCTTTGAAAATTAAGTTGAGGTTGCTAAAACCATTTTTCCCCAAAGTCAATCGTTAAGTCAGACACAAGAGTATAGTTGTAAGTTTTAGGACTACGGGAAAGTTTAGGCCCTAAACTTTCCCGTAGCCCTAAACTTTAGGGTTTCAAAACACGCGTATCGAATTCTATTTGAATAATTAAAAAAAAAAATATTCGACAAGTTAAATACTTTTGGAGAAAATTAAAAAAAGCCATGACTTTTTTTTTTGCGATTTTTATTTTTTTATTTTATAGAATACATAAAATGTACATACATATATTTTTTTATTTTTTCTAAAAAATTAAAAATAAAAAAGTTATGATATTTTTACTACGGAATCCTTCATAGGCGAGTCCGACTCGCACTTGGCCACTTTTTTCCTTACAAAACTATTAGGTAAATCTGTTGATATTAACGGTTAACGGAGTGTACGGTAGTTGTACGGTAATTTTTCGATAAAGTCGGCGCCGACATCCGACAAATGTTAACAGCGCCATACTTACTCATAGGCGAGCGAGATCCGATCCGATTTTTTGTCATTATGATCACCCTGGCTGCTCCTATAGGTATTTACAGATCTTTATTATCACCCTGGCTGCTCATGGTATTTACAGATCTTTATGATCACCCTGGCTGCTCTTATAGGTATTTACAGATCTTTATGATCACCTTGGCTGCTCTTATAGGTATTTACAGATCTTTATGATCACCCTGGCTGCTCATGGTATTAACAGATCTTTATGATCACCCTGGCTGCTCTTATAGGTATTTACAGATCTTTATGATCACCCTGGCTGCTCTTATAGGTATTTACAGATCTTTATGATCACCCTGGCTGCTCATGGTATTTACAGATCTTTATGATCACCCTGGCTGCTCTTATAGGTATTTACAGATCTTTATGATCACCCTGGCTGCTCTTGGTATTTACAGATCTTTATGATCACCCTGGCTGCTCTTATAGGTATTTACAGATCTTTATGATCACCCTGGCTGCTCTTATAGGTATTTACAGATCTTTATGATCACCCTGGCTGCTCATGGTATGTACAGATCTTTATGATCACCCTGGCTGCTCTTATAGGTATTTACAGATCTTTATGATCACCCTGGCTGCTCTTATAGGTATTTACAGATCTTTATGATCACCCTGGCTGCTCTTATAGGTATTTACAGATCTTTATGATCACCCTGGCTGCTCATGGTATTTACAGATCTTTATGATCACCCTGGCTGCTCTTATAGGTATTTACAGATCTTTATGATCACCCTGGCTGCTCTTATAGGTATTTACAGATCTTTATGATCACCCTGGCTGCTCTTATAGGTATTTACAGATCTTTATGATCACCCTGGCTGCTCCTGTAGATATTTATGACGAATGGGACATTCTGATGTTTTAGTGATATTATAAGTGTGCCGAATTTATTAAAATTTAATGCTTCTCAGAAAAAAGAGTACCTCCACCACCGCTACGATATATCTGATGGTGAACTACAATGAACTTATTTAGTGGAATTGAATAGCTAGCTAATAAAAAGTTAAGTAGCTAGCTAATAAAAAAAATATTTATTTATTGTGCACTAGGACTATTCTCTCAGAACAATCTGTCCTATCTCGCCTAGGTTTGCTGGAAGAAATCTCTTTTTAGAGATAAGCTCGCCTTTGCCTATTTACCTTTGTTTTAAGACTAAGTATCACATTGTTTTCCGTGCAATAAAGAAATTATGAAATTATGAAAAAGAGTATTTAATCGCTCACACAATATATTCAGTGGTTCCACAAAAGCAAAAGAGAAACGTCAAACATTGCCAGTATTTAGTTGCATTTTGCCAATAACCTATGTAGAAATCATTATTTTATGAAGGTAAATGTTTATATTTCAGCATGTCCGTCCAAAGTCAGCCGGTAGCACAAGTATAAAGAGCCAACATGATTCAACGAAATCTCCGGCGCACTCGGTTAAACCTTCTCGAAATCTTGCTTGGTCAAATAGGGTAAGTCCTATCCTCACTCTATAATGGAAAGAAGGGCATAAATAAATGCTATTTTTAGCCTGAGTTATGTACATTCACCATCAGATATATCGTAGCGGTGGAGGTAAGTACTCAATTATTTCTGAGCAGCATTCAATTTCAGTGGTGGTGGTTGTACGTTGAATCCCTCGCTCGCTCAGGATTCTACTTATGAATCCCTCGTTACACTCGGGATTGAACTCTAGAACCCTACGCTCGCTTTGGATTCAAAAAAATCTGTCATTCATTCTGTAAATCTGACCGCGTGGCACTCCCACTCTGCAATCGTATTTTAGAAACAGGCACCAACCAAGAAGTCGACGAACGAAGTTCAGGAAAAATCAGCATTGAAAAGGAATTGCCCTAAAAGAGACAGCATTATGGTTCCTGTAGCACGGGTAAGTACACATTTATGAACGCGACTGATGCGATGGTCCTTTTGAAATAATTGTATAATTCCCAATGCCACAGTCAAAGGGTTAAGCGCACCATTAATATTACAGAGACCAGGGATCAAATGCCATCTTCGGGAATCTTCGTTTCTTCCTAACCAAGCAAGTTACTACTACTATTTATTTATTACTAATCATCATGTCATACAAGAAACAAGTGGCTGACAGTTTCGTAATTCGTAATTTCTATAATGTACTTCACAAAACAGACATACAGAAAATACATGTAAGAAGTACAATGTACAAGGCGAGCTTATCTCTAACAAGATAATCAGTTATTACGAAAATATCTTCATCTCGTAATTTTGATATCGAAACGAGTAACGTTTTTTATTTTCAAAATTTAAATATTTAAAAACCGTATTTTGAGATTTGTTTTTGCTTCAGATTTTTACAAAAAGTCATGCTCGTTATTACACTACACTTAAATTAGGGGCCTAATTAGGCGTCTAATTAGGTGACTAATTAGGGTCAGGCAGAAAGTGCACTCATTCAGGGCAATGTAAGTATGCAAGTAAAGTAAGTCACATTCTTCACATACCTACCGGGTCAGATTACGCCCATTGACTTTCTGTCTGACGCCGAATTAGTCGCCTAATTTGGGCCTTTAGGTAGTGTAATAACGAGCATTCCTAATTAGGCCCTAATTTAGCGCAGTGTAATAGATCCTTTAATACTATTTAATTTTAAACACCCTTATTTTTTCGTGTAGTTCAGTATTTGTTGCAGTAGCGGGATCAGGGCCCGTATTCTACTGTACACAAGCATACCACAAGCCTGGCACAAACTTGAATACGACGCATTTGGTATTCTACTAAATCTCACAAGCGCCAGCGAGACGCCGGCGGCGTTGGAACGGCGCCAGCGGACAGTAAAATACGAAGTAGGCTGGCGTCACGCCCCGGCGTCTCGCTGGCGCTTGTGAGATTTAGCAGAATACCAAATGCGTCGTATTCAAGTTTGTGCCAGGCTTGTTAGGTGACTTAAGGTGCTTAGGTTGATTCTGGGCACGCCATTTATTCAATGACGTTAAACATATTAATCTGACTTCGAAAACTAAAAAAATGAGTAAATACTAACTACATAAATGTGTAAAATATTTGTATGCCTCATGGCTAAACATAGAGAGACATAATAATAATACCACCTAAATGTATACCAAATTACCAACATACCTATGTTCCACAAATAAATGATTTGATTTGATTTGATTTGATTTGTGGTATGCTTGTGTACAGTAGAAAACGGGCCCAGATAACACGTTCTAACTTACGGTTCCGCTGACGGACAGCGGAGGCTTAGTATTTTAAGTGCGTCTTTTTTTGGCACGTAAGTGTACATGCGCAAACTTTCCCCCACCACGTCACATTTTGCTCAAGTTGTTTGGCGTCTACTATAACAGGGTCCCGTTTGGCACCCTTCGGGTACGGAACCCTTATTATAATAAGTACGACGATCCTCTACAAACCACAAAGCTGCAACTAGCCCATTACTTTCTTGCAAACCCGTACATTCTTATCATCCCTACCACAGAACATTTAATAAATGTTCTGTGATCCCTACCACTCTGTAGGTACAGATTGCAAACCCGTACATTCTTATCATCCCTACCACTCTGTAGGTACAGATTGCAAACCCGTACATTCTTATCATCCCTACCACTCTGTAGGTACAGATTGCAAACCCGTACATTCTTATCATCCCTACCACTCTGTAGGTACAGATTGCAAACCCGTACATTCTTATCATCCCTACCACTCTGTAGGTACAGATTGCAAACCCGTACATTCTTATCATCCCTACCACTCTGTAGGTACAGATTGCAAACCCGTACATTCTTATCATCCCTACCACTCTGTAGGTACAGATTGCAAACCCGTACATTCTTATCATCCCTACCACTCTGTAGGTACAGATTGCAAACCCGTACATTCTTATCATCCCTACCACTCTGTAGGTACAGATTGCAAACCCGTACATTCTTATCATCCCTACCACTCTGTAGGTACAGATTGCAAACCCGTACATTCTTATCATCCCTACCACTCTGTAGGTACAGATTGCAAACCCGTACATTCTTATCATCCCTACCACTCTGTAGGTACAGATTGCAAACCCGTACATTCTTATCATCCCTACCACTCTGTAGGTACAGATTTTTGCATGAACATACTGATTCATATTACAAAATAATGTTTTTAGGAGGCAATTAAAAGACTAGAGAGTAAAGAAAGTCCTGAAGAAAACCATATTTTTCCTACTTTGGAAACAACTGGTTAGTAGCTACTTACTATAGATAGACTTTCCTTGTATAATACGTAGGTAGCGTAGATTAAATAAAAATAATAAAGCTTCCGCTGATATGATAAGATGACACAATAACACATTTTATTTCAGGTTCTAAAACAGCACTCTCGTCACAACTGAAAAGAGAATATCAAGAGAAAATGACCCAGTACCAGAAATTCAAGAAAGATCTACTGGATAAGCAAGTAAGATTATCATAGTCTTTGTTGATTTATTTTCATTTATGCTCGTGCTCTATCTTTTTGGCTATTTTCTCATGGACAAACCAATCTCATACATACTACAGACCTAACGAACTTAACTTCAATTCAAGAAATAATTCATAAGCCCCCGACAAGTTATTTTCCTATCCCCACCTGGTGTATTTTTTTTCAGCTAGGCATATCGGACCTTTACGGCCGATTACGTGACATCCACAACAAGATGGAATGCCTAGGCCTTAAGATTGCGCTGCCGTCGAACGATGACCTTTGTGTCATGAACCCAGCTAGCATGACACCAGAACAGCTACTGCACATATGCTCGGTGACGCGACACAGAAATGACGACAAAGGTAACTATAGCAATAAAGGAAAGAGATAGGAAGCGGCTTTTTGGGCTGTCCGTGTTTAAGATGACCGTCGACTCGAGGAAGAAGAGTTCAAAGAGAGGAAAATGATCTTATTGAATAGGTATATTACTTATTTCCTATGCTTTTGTTATAAGCCACCGACGGTGATGATTATATGTAGATCAATTTCCATGTCTTATGCACATGGCAAGTGATCTATAAATCGCCCAAATGGAAGAAAATAGGGTTCAATTCCTATTTATCTAAGTAGTAGAAACTATTGCCACCTTGTCAGGTACATCAGGATTTAAATGTATATTTTCAGGTGATCAAATAAAGACACTAATAGGTGAAAATAGTTTCTCCATTGATTTCAACAAGATTTTACGGGTACCGATGAGTGTAATTGAAACTTGCGAGCAAACTTTGGAGAAAAGAAACGAAATTATTCAATGGCTTAATAAACTCATGCAATCTGAGTCGAAGGTAACGCTGAGCACATCCGTTTAATAATGGTCGTTAGGATTTTAAATGTGTGTGCCCCGAATAAATACAGCATATTTTTCATCATCCATGCTCAGGAAGTAGGTTTTACTGCTGTCCAAAGAGTCCGTGAAAGATGGCATTTCCAAAACAATGAAACGTTCCATTTTTTTGATAGTGGGACGTAAGTAATGGTTTTATAACGTACCCACTAAGTATGATTGATAGTGGCTGCGTAATGGTTCAGAAGTGAGTTATAAAGTTGCTCTGATCAAATGGGTTTCATAGCAAAAGTTGTTCATAATGATTTCCCTAATAAATAAAATAAAATATGACAGCACCTATCAGTTAAAACCTGTAATGTTTTATTTACCTCGCATGAATGATTTATTTAATTATTTATTTATTTAAGTATCTACAATAATTATTGGTGCCATTACAGCCAAAGCCAGGTCGACAGAAATATAAAATAACCGGCCAAGTGCGAGTCGGACTCGCGCACAAAGGGTTCCTACCATTATCTATAAAAACCGCAAAAAAAAATGTATGGGACCCTCCCCTAAATATTAATTTAATTTTAATTTAATTATTTATTTTTTAAGTAAATAATATACTCAATATATTGTGAACATTTTAAGCGTCTACCTGCTACCATTATCAATATCGAGCAAAAATGAGCAAAAAAAATCACATTTGTTGTATGTGAGCCCGCCTTAATATTGAATTTCTTTTGTTTTTAGGGTACCGTACCCGAAGGGTGCCAAACGGGACCCTATTACTGAGACTTCGCTGTCCGTCTGTCCGTCCGTCCGTCCGTCCGTCCTGTCTGTCACCGGGTCCGTCTTTACGAACCGTAATAGCTAGAAAGCTGAAATTTTCACAGAATGTGTATATCTGTTGCCGCACCAACCACAAATACTGAAATACGAGAGATATTGCAAATTAAAGGGGGCCCCGATACAAGAGACATGTTTAGATACACTTACGCATTTCAAAATGGAGATCTTGACTGAAACTGTTTATTTATTGTCATAGCAACCATGTCATAGACACATATACTACACATTTAAATATGATAGCATATTTCGCGTCAACCCACATGGTTGTGGTAGCTGATGATGTAGACTCTCAATCCGGAGGTCGTCGGTTCAAATCTCGTGAAGGCATAAACTTTTTAAATTTTCTTTTTGTTTATTTTTTTATTGTTTTGAGTGCTTTTGATTTGTTGTACGATGGTACGGTACCCTTCGTGTGCGATACCGACCCGCACTTAACCGATTTTTTTGTATTTGTTGTTATAGCGGCAACAGAAATACATCATCTGTGAAAATTTCAACTGTCTAGCTACCACAGTACATGAGATACAGCCTGGTGACAGACAGACGGACGGACGGACGGACGGACGGACGGACGGACGGACGGACGGACGGACGGACGGACGGACAGACAGACAGCGAAGTCTCAGTAATAGGGTCCCGTTTGTCACCCTTCGGGTACGGAACCCTAAAAATTACCACATACAATAAAATTCAATTAGATAATTACCTACTAATTAAATTACAATAAATAATGTCACATCAAATAAATTTATTCAATAAATATAACTTAATTTAACCATCAGACATATGTACAACACAGTTACACACACACACACACACATGATGTAAAGTAGAATGCTTACCTCGGGTTGTAAGTAGTTATTTCAACCTCGAAAGCTTTAGCTCTCTTACGCCTCTTGTGTAACAATCTACTCTTACGTTGCAGGGTATCAGAATGAGAAGTATGGTAACGAAAGTGAATGAGTTCAGTGCTGAGAATCAGATGTTGAACGGTACACTGGAAAATCTCAAATCAGACTTTGTAAAAGAAGCAACTGAAATATCGGATTGTCTGAGGTAAAGTATTTTTCAACACACCTGCTCATAAAGTGACCCTTATGACGTTGTTTTAGAATCATAATGCTGCATATTATAAACGCGAGCGGTAATAATATTACAGCACTAGTGCGGTAATGGATATAGTTTTTGGACAAGTAATGACAGCAAAGAGATTTTATGCTGGAAAAAAATATCATTGTCATTTATTTTCATCAAATTACAAGCAAACTAAGAAAACATGTATTTCGTTTACTATGATGAAAGGATGTCCGTTTTATTTGGCGATTTGGAGGTTTTCACCTTTTTGTATAGAATGGTGACATTTTGTAAATCAAAAATTAATTCTACGTTCATCATTTAACGAAGGGAACGATACTCAACGTGACCAAGTAGGTACTAAAACTAGTCCGCTAGAATGTTTTGTATGAGGCGTGAGAGAACCCCATTTTCCCTCCTTCCCATCCCACCCCTGAGGGTCGGCGTGATGAGGAATTGGGCCAAAATGGTTAAGTTCTATTTAAGGAATAACTATGCACCGTTAAAAAGTTAGTTTAAGAGACCAGTGACCGCGTGAATTTCCCATACAAACGTAATACAAAAATGATTTGAATTTGAGAACTAGTTCAAAGCATTTAGACTGTTAACCGGATTAATACAGTGTTCACGCAGGTTCCTGGTCGTATACCAAGGTTCCTGGTCGTATTCAAATTAGTTAAAAATATTTTTAAATTGGTTGAAGAGGAACCCTGGTATACAGACCAGGAACCCACGTAAACAGTGTATAAATCCGATTAACAGTCTAAATACGTTGAACTATTTCTCAAATTCAAATCATTTTTGTATCACGTTTGTATGGGAAATTCACGCGGTCACCGGTCTCTTAAAAACAGTAAGTATAGAAAATCAAGATTACTGTTTTTTTGTAAATAAGTATACAATTTTCTCCCGCTTGCCACTTTGTAACCTACCTATGCACATACAGAGTAGACACCAATGCAAATAGTAATTGAAATTTCATCGTCTTAATTCTTCTCATAGACATTCTTGTCATAAAGTCAACCGTTGAAGCATTATTTGAAAAATAACAAATTTTGGCCCCTTCAACTCAAAATAACCGCTAACGCAGGCACTTCTCGAGGTCGAAAACTTACATTTTTCATGGCTAGCATCTACTCAAGCAAAACAAATCGAAAACAAAACTACTCCACCTTTTGTAGAGCAGAGCCTCTAATTTCCCACCACAAATTGTACTATTAATAGTGATCAAATTGTACTATCTACTCAAGCAATACAAATCGAAAACAAAACTACTCCACCTTTTGTAGAGCAGAGCCTCTAATTTCCCACCACAAATTGTACTATTAATAGTGATCAAATTGTACTATCTACTCAAGCAATACAAATCGAAAACAAAACTACTCCACCTTTTGTAGAGCAGAGCCTCTTATTTCCCACCACAAATTGTACTATTAATAGTGATCAAATTGTACTATCTACTCAAGCAATACAAATCGAAAACAAAACTACTCCACCTTTTGTAGAGCAGAGCCTCTTATTTCCCACCACAAATCAATGAATACTTAGCATTTTAATGAACGTGCTGTTCACTATTAGCCGAGATTAGACAAAGTTATATATAATATTTGGCTGTTTGTTTGGCTTTTGCATTGCCTCTGGCAGTTAACGAGCTAAAATAAAAAAAAAGTGCGCGCCATTTGTGTGTTGAAAAACGTCGTATGAACAAGTGTATTGAAAAACGTCGTATGAAACTCGTGAGCAACTCGGTCCTTTACTGCTCTCGCTCGCCTGCGCTGCGCTGCGGCTCGAGCTGGTAAACCAACCTCGTATGTAATTTTATTTATGAGTTTATGACCAACTTTGCCCCTTTGTTTCGTAATGTACTATTTTTTGTGTTGTGGGGGTGATGTTATGATCACCATCAAAGTGGTTTTAACATACTAAGTAATCATTAACAGAAATGGAGTGAAGGAGGCCATGGCTCTTCACTTGAGGATCGAAGAAATGACTTACGAAATGTCGGAGCTCAATTCACAAAACGCAGACTTACGGAAGCAGCTGCACGTAGCCGAGTCTCTGAAGCCGCATAGTCACAGAGTAAAGATTGAGGTTGGGCTTCATTTAGAAGGCTGTACATTTATATCTGAATAAGTAGGATAAAGTGCTCCGTGGTCTAGTGGGTTTCACCTTGCTTCTCACGCAGGAGATGCAGGTTCGAATCCCGGTGCTGACCATGTACCAATGAGATGATTTATCGGACACTCCGTGTTTCGGATGGCAAGTTAAGCTGTAGGTCCCGGCTACTATCACTA
This sequence comes from Argyresthia albistria, assembly GCA_963457715.1. Lineage (NCBI taxonomy): Eukaryota > Metazoa > Arthropoda > Insecta > Lepidoptera > Argyresthiidae > Argyresthia > Argyresthia albistria. Next base: position 9,102,455 of record OY735253.1, on the reverse strand, counting down.
CTTCGTAGTATGTAGTAGTCGTAAAACCCGTCCACCAACCCGCACTTATTTATTTAATCGTATGGCTCTTGTGAATAGGCTACAGGGGAATATTTAATGAACTAAGCCAGTTGGCTGCGTCAGGAGGAAGGTCAAACAGATCTCGGGGGGGTCCACTGTAAGATGTCAAAGGGCAGCGCTGAACGATGTGCTCCATGGTCTGTATTTCCACCCCACACTCACACATAGCACTATCTCTCCAACCCCACTTGTGTCGGAAGTAGTTGCACCGACCGTGCCCAGTCCGGAGTCTGTTCAGGCGGCACCATTGGTTGCGCGGTAAGCCGAAACCCGGTAACTTGGACGTAGGGTCGAGGTCGTTCACGGTCGTTCCAACAGTAGCTTGGCTCCACTCTGACTTCCAGCTCTCGGAGAGGTCGAACTGGAGTGAGTTTTTTGCTGAAGCGTAAGGTGGGTTTCGAGACTTGAGCCGGTGCGGGGGTGGTCTACAGAAGTAGTCGTGTGCAGGCAGACTGGGCTGGGCTCGTATCTTATCGGCTTCTCTGTTCAGTGCCTGTCTTCTGCGGAGGTGTGGAGGGGCGATGTGACTCAGGACGGGCAGCCAATGAGAAGGAGTCGATTTAACGGTACCGAAGATACAGCGCATGGTGTCATTTAGCTTGGCGTCCAGTTTGTCTACATGGGCACTGTTCAGCCAGACCGGGGCACCATACTCGGCAGCGGAGTAGACCAGGGATATGCCGGATGTACGCAGGCAGTCGGCGGTTGCACCCCACGATGTACCGCAGAGTTTATGTATAATGTTGTTTCTGGTTGCAACCTTTTGTGATAACTTCGAAAGGTGCTCCCTATACGTCAGGGATCTATCGAGGGTGACTCCAAGATACTTTGGGCAGGGGCTGTACTTGAGAATCTGGCCGTTGAAAGGGATTTGTGGTTTATAGTTTGCCGCCTTATTGTTGAGATGAAAGCATGACACCTCCGTCTTGCTTGCACTGGGAATTAGGCGCCAGGATTTCAGGTAGTCTCCCATGATTTCCAGGTCGGTAGCCAAGACCGATTCTCCCATGCTGAAATCTCTGCTCTGCGTGACGAGCGCGATGTCATCGGCGTATATAAATTTAATACCCTTAGTTTGAGGGAGGTCGTGGATATAGAGGTTAAAGAGTTGAGGGGCCAGCACTGAACCTTGTGGTAGACCGTCGTTTAGTATTCTAGTGCGGCTTTTGGCGTTTCCTAGGTGGACTTTGAATTGGCGTTCGGTCAGCATGCTTGAGATAAGGTTTGCTATCTCTCTACTTGGAATTGCGGTCAGGATTTTGTAGACGAGGCCTTGTCTCCAGACAGTGTCGTAGGCTGCAGTTAGGTCTATGAAAACCGCGGTGGACTTAAGCTGCTTTTGAAAACCGGACTCAATATAGCTGGTGAGTGATAGAACCTGGTCTGTGCAGTTTCTACCTCTTCGAAAGCCGGCTTGCTCTGGCGGTGTGACTGCTTCAATGTATGGTTCAATTCTGCCAAGCAGGACTCTTTCCAGCAGTTTGTAGACGCAACTGAGAAGTGCTATGGGACGGTAGTTTTCCGGCAATTGTTCTGTTTTTCCAGGTTTGAGTGTTGCTATCACTTTAGCTATCTTAAATTGTTTGGGGAGTATATTGTATGCTAGGATGTTAGAGAACAGGGCGGTAGTCCAGCTTACTGCGGCATGTCCCATGTGTTTGAGGAATTCATTAAAGATCTTGTCAGGCCCGGCAGCCTTGTTGTTTTTCAGGAGCTTGATTCCGTTGACTACTTCGCCTATCCCGAAAGGTCTGGAGGGGTGTGGGTTTGAGTTTGCACACTCTTTGAGGCTCTTAAGACTTCTTTTGATCTTTTTCGTGAAAATCTTATCGCGTTTGGCTCGGGTTACCTGAACCATTCGAGCTGCTATGGCGTCGGGGCTTGCGCCTTTGCACACATTCTGTGGGTGGTGTTTACCTGTTAGGCTATTCAACGTTTTCCAGGCTTTACGACTAGATTTTCTGTAGTCCATTTCTTCTACCACAGTCTTCCACTTCTCTTTTCTGTGGGAATCGAGAGCCTGGAGTAGTTGTGCACCTTTATTGTGGTCTCCTGTGTTTTTGTACTCCCTATATAGCTCTTCGCTTTCGGCATTCCAACCTGGGATATACTCTTTCCTAAAGCCTCTGGGTATAGTTTTCTTGGCTGTTCGGATGATTATGTTGATAAAGGGCTTTGCTCAAAATTGGTGCCTTTTTTTTTTGATGGCACACTAACGCCACCTTGTTAGTTGTGTAGAGTACTTCCATACAAACAATAATTAATATGGCAGCTCAGCTCTAAAGTACATCCGTCTTGAGTTATGCGTCCTAATCTATAACGCTTATCTAATTATGTAAACTGAGTATATGAGTTACTTTTAATGGTCGTATACTATTTATTCCATAGTACATACTTTGTTGGACTCAAGTGACGTCATATTGGCGTAAATGGCATAGTTTGACATCAAGTTACACTTCACCGTAACAATGTCATGAGTAACAACTATAAAACGGACAAGATAAGGGCGTAAAAAGCACAAATATTTTGAGTTTTGTTAATAATAAACTCATGTCATGACATTGTTACGGTGAAGTGTAACTTGATGTCACACTATTCCATTTACGCCACTATGATGTCACTTGAGTCCAACAGAGTATGTACTATGAAATAAATAGTATACGACTATTCAAAGTAACTCATATTCTCAGCTTTCATATATAGATAAGCGTTATAGATTAGGACGCATAACTAAAGATGGATGTACTTTAGAGCTGAGCTGCCATAGTAACTATTGTTTGTATGGAGGTACTCTACACAACTAACAAGGTGGCGTTAGTGTGCCATAAAAAAAAAAAAGGCACCAGCTGCCCATACATTTCCAGCAAAGCTGTCATAGTTTGCGACGGTCGGCTCAAGGTCCGCGGATAGTAGGTCTGCGTCGAGCTTCTCCTTGAATCCCTCCCAGTCAGCTCGGTTGAAATTCCACCTCGGCAGAGGCATCGAGTCAGACAGCATGATTTTCAGGCCAACGTCCAGTATGACAGGTCGGTGTTGGCTATTGGGAAAGACAGGCAGGACTAGACGGGTTGAAGGTAGGGGTTGGTCTAGAGAATCTTTCGATACGAATGTGAGGTCGGGGTTATAGTCTTTTTTCCACCTCGCTGAATGGAAGGTACCCATGTCTTTGGCGTCAAACACTAGGTGAAGGTCGAGGTGTTCCGCCCATTGCACCAGCTGTTCCCCGTTTTCGTCTGTCTTCTGATACCGCCAGTTAGTGTGATGGCTATTGAAATCACCCATGTAAACACAGGGGTGGGTGTGCTGTGGTGGACTTGATCGAGGCCACTTGGCATTAGGTGGTTTGTAGACATTTATAAGGGTCAAGTCGTCGACTTTTATAGTAATGGTAAAAATCTGGTTGTCATCATTAGCGTTTAGAAGTTGGATACCGCTGAGTGAGGATTTCGCGTATGTAGCTATGCCGTATTGGCGGTGATGGAGAGCTTTTACTAAGTTATAACCTGGGAGCTGGCCCCTCCTGTCGAGATCTGTCGTGTCTTTAGTATGTGTTTCCTGTATGTGACCGATGTCAATCTTTTGGTCGTTTAATGTCCTAATTAAGAAGTCACATTTTGAGGCGCTTATGCCTTCTATGTTTAGCTGCAGGATGCGGACGGATGGTCCAACATTCTTGGTCGTTGGGCTCCGAGAAGAGCCTTTTAGATTTGTAGTAACCATTTTAAGGTTATGATATCTTCTTAGTGTAGTATTCCTTTTAATTAGCCTATTTGCCTATGGTTTCAAGTTCGTTTAGCACCACCCGGGGGACACGTGCAGGGTTTCGGTGGGTATACTCCTGCGGACGCGAACTAGAATCGTCCCCCCGCACTGAGCCAGCGTGGTAGAGTATGGCTCAATCTTACTCGGATCCGGGTAAAGGCCTGTGCCCCTCGGTGGGGGCATTAATGGGCTACATTTACGTTATACAGGGTGACATTTAATTAGCTTTTGGGGAATGATAGTACCCATCATTATGAAGAACTTTCCCAATGGAACATATGGTCGCAACGCAAACGAAAAAAATTTTTGGGTCTCCCATAGTATGTATCTTGAAATCAGCTGATCGGGGCAATGTATTGGGGGCTGGGGGACGAAATTTTTTTTTCATTTGCGACTATATGTTTCTTGGGGGGAGTTGTTCATAATGATGTGTACTATCATTCCCCAAAATATGGTCAGCTAATTAAATGTCAGCCTGTATATTTAGGTAGGATTTTATTTGTGGTAGTATATTATTAGTTTGGAGGAGGTGATTTCTACTGAGGTCTATTGGTCGCGAACTGGCAACACTGCATGAAGATAAAAACTCATATCAGCATATTACATTACATCTTAATTTTGAGTTGAAGTTCAAAATCTTTAACGGCCACCACCTCAACAAACTCCGACATAAGCAACGACGAATGCTATAGCAGGAATATATTAGGTATAATAATAAACAAGATTACTAATGCAAAAATAAGAGTAAGTTTTAGCACCATGCCAAAAGCTGCCATTGAAATAACAAACTGCCGCTATCCAGGAGCTCGATAAGGAGCTGAAAGAAGAGAAGAGCAAGCGTCTTATCCTGAGGGACCGACTGGCTCGAGCCGAGGGGCAGGTGAAGATGGGGTCGGAGAGGGCGACCCAGCTGGAGGCGGCGCTGGAGCAGTCGCGCGCGCAGACCTGGAGCCTCGAGCGGACCGTCGATGATTTGAAGACCCAAGTAACGGCGTTTGCAATATCCTATCTACATATACATGATGGAAATTTTAAACACGACCTCCAGGTAAAGTAGGTACCTACTCTTAATAATGTAGATAGCAAATTTAACTCAAAGGAAACATACCTTTATTTTTGAAAAGTAATAAATAGTAGATTTTTTTTAAAACTTCCCACAACCAGGAATCGAACAGGCTAAAATTTAAAAAAAAACAACACTCTGTTCTTTTATGGCGTGAATCGACAGGGTCAATCATAAGGATCAAAACTGTATTCAAAGATTTAAAAAAAACGCTTGCCTAAACCAGGAATCGGACCGGCTAAAATTTGAAAAAACAACACCCTGTACTTTTATGGCGTCAATCGACAGGGTCAATCATAAGGATCAAATCTCTCTGACAAACATGGTTAATTAAATGAGAGGAACACCATCAAATCTTTAAACTTATTTTAATTTTACACGTTTAATTTATTTATTGTGTGTTGTTTTTCGAATTTTAGCCGGTTCGATTCCTGTTTGTGGCATGAGGTTTTTTTAAATCTTAGAATACAGTTTTGATCACGGAACACAAAAAACAGTGAAAGCCGCATACTCCTCGATTACTATCAGAAACGATGTCGTCAACACTCACAATATCAAATCGTAAACTACAAAGGAATCTTAAACATGATTAACCGTAGCATTTCACTAAAAATTAGTTTATAAACCAGTGCCAGTTAAGTAAGCCTTATATTTCAGTGATACTGTTCACTTTACATTGAACGTGTTTGTTATTTACGACGTTCGGATACAAAACTAAAATAGGCATACTACTTTCTGTCATCTCCCGTCGAGTAGTGGAAGTAGTTTAGCCACTTGACCCTAGATCGCATTGAGCTTGCGTGGAAAGAAAATGAGGAATTTATTAAAATTGTATTAATTACTGCTTACCGCGATGGTACGAAATGCCACCATGCGTGATATTTTGGTGCGGCTAGCATTTTTTCTTTCCAAAATGGAGCATCTATACCACCTTTTCTATTACTCGATTTTGAGATTTGCGCAACTGTCACGCATAAATCACTGTGACGAACTACGGTGATTTATGGTCAACGACGCTTAATGATGGCACACTCGCTACGCCTACTTGTCAGTTCCAGTGTTTTCTGTTTTCCGTGGTTTTGATCCTTATGATTGAACCTGTCGATTGACGCCAAAAAGTACAGGGTGTTGTTTTTTTTTCGAATTTTAGCCGGTTCGATTCCTGGTTGTGTTGTGGCAAGCGTTTTTTTTAATCTTTGAATACAGTTTTATTTCTTTCTAAAAATAAAAGAATGTTTCCTTGGAGTGAAATTTGCTATCTCCATTATTAAGAGTACTTTCCCTGGAGGTCATGTTTAAAATTTCCACCCTGTATATATCCATGGTTTTCACATTACTAGCCCTTTGGCTCGGTATCCTGGCCGCAAAAGAAAATTATTTGACATTAAAATTAGTGGAACTTAGATTTTATGCCTTGCAATCGTTATTAATAGACGTCTTGGTGTCAGCTGGTGAGGCAGTGTATAGGGGGTGTCTTTACCCGAGCCTAAGGGCCATATTTCATTAAGATACCATGGTCGCGCGCATGGTGGCGCGCCACCAAAAAGACACAAATAATGAGGTATGGCCCAAAGAGCCAGTCTACATTGGTCAAGTACAGTGGACAGTGGGCGGTTGAAATTTTTGTATCAAAATTCCAGGTACCCTAAAATTTCGCTTTTTCGTGTTATACGGGTCAGGCCGTAAATTTTGCCACAAATAGCGTAAAGGTGACGTAAAATTTTTATGCGTCGGTAGCGTAATGTCGCGTACATTGGCACCGTAAAAATAGTAAAGGTGCGCCTACATGATGTGTAATTTTGAAATATTTTGACTGAATCCATAATTTGGACATTGAAAGGAAGCGCAAGGCTATGGCCACCTTCCGGCTCCATCATCAGACCCTGGACCTCATTCGGGACCAAAGTTAAGTCGAATGTCGAAACGAAATGTTTAGACGAATCAAATGTGCTCAAACTTGATAGGTTGCGTCGTTTGGTAACAGAGTTTCCTTGGCCACCTTCCGGCTCCATCATCAGATCAGTTCCATGTCAGAAAATATTACATTGAAGCTAATAATAAAAGCGTGTTAAAATAATACAACTGGTAACCGTAAGTTATGTACAGTGTGCCTGTGCATGCAGCTTTATTCGAATTCGTAAAAAAGGAGCGTAAAATTTTACCACACTAAGTAGTCGCATAAAGTCGCGTAAAGTCGCGTTAAATCGCTTTACGCTACTACTTACGCGACGGTAGCGTTGTGCGCTAAAAATATCAGATATTCATTGAAAACTGAGCTTGTAATCTTGAAAAATAACGTCCCAAAAAAGACGTGACCCATTCTACTCTACGACCGGGACGAATATGGCCACTCCAATCATATTGACCACTGATTACGTTTCTTTGGAGTTGCCCCTAGTCAGATACCAATCCTGGAAATGTTTTGCTTACAAAATGGGCAGATATTGGTAGAGTAAGACAAATTATCTAAAAACCTGACTTTATGTAGTTTTTTCTTAATGTATGAAATTTTATGTTTTTTTTCATCATCATCAATGGCCTCTTCACCAGATGTTTATTACAGCTGCTGTGTGTTCTGAGAGCCACATTTTCTCTTGAGGAAACACGTCATGAAAAGTATTTAAAGGGTGGCTAGCCAACTATTATATCTTAACGACAAATTAAACAGAATATCAAAAATACTAGTTTTTATTAGGGTTCCGTACCCGAAGGGTGCCAAACGGGACCCTATTACTGAGACTTCGCTGTCCGTCTGTCCGTCCGTCCGTCCGTCTGTCACCAGGCTGTATCTCATGAACCGTGGTAGCTAGACAGTTGAAATTTTCACAGATGATGTATTTCTGTTGCCGCTATAACAACAAATACTAAAAATCAAAAGTAATGTTAAGGGGGGCTCCCATACAACAAACGTGATTTTTTTGCTCATTTTTACTCGATATTGATAATGGTAGCAGGTAGACGCTTAAAATGTTCACAATATATTGAGTATATTATTTACTTAAAAAATAAATAATTAAATTAAAATTAAATTAATATTTAGGGGGGGCTCCCATACACTTTTTTTGCGGTTTTTTATAGATAATGGCACGGAACCCTTCGTGCGCGAGTCCGACTCGCACTTGGCTGGTTATTCATTTTACCGAAGCTCACAGATCCCGAAGCCGATTCGCGATTTGTAGCAAATATGCTCAGAATGCTGAGCAACATTCATTTTGAAACCGATTTGATCAGAGCAACTTTATTTTTCACTTCTCCATAAAAATCAGCTGATCCACTCATGCCAAAATGTATGAATGTAGTGAAAAATAAAGTTGATCTGATAAGACATCTTTATTTCTTCAATAATAATTAGAATAACTTGGCAATCGCGCTCAACTGACCACTCTATAGCACCCAGAGCACAAATGAATATTATTACTCAACACAACACATCTCTAAATAAAGATAAACTTAACTAATAAGAAAACAACGAATTATTTCGGAGCGAGAGCAATAGGTACATTACGTTGCACACACGGTCCTATAGTCGACAACTTTTCTACGTGCGATTGCCAAGTCATTCTAATTAGTATTGAAGAAATAAAGATGTCTTATATTGATCCGATCACTATAAATGTTATTAGTTAACTAATCAGGTAGGTACTTAACAGTATACGATAATAAAGTTGTTGGAAAGATTCTACCATACACAGATACTGGTTAAATTAACCGACTTGGTTTAAAATTAGATCTCACAACTTTTTACGGTAGAATAAACTGCGCAGGCTGCGAGACTGGCGTTTTTGTATATGCATATGCATGTTTTTGTTGGGTAAAGTTGATCTGATCAAATCGGTTTCAAAATGAAAGTTGCTCAGAATGATTTCCCTAACAAAGTGGTTTCTCATTTTGCGTTAATTAATTTACACCTTGTACTTATAGGTTTTGTTTCGCTACTAAAGGTGTAGGTATATTTAACATTAAGAACATATTTTTATAAAAAGCAGCATAAAACTGTTTATTTTTAATTTGTTGGTCATATTGCTGCGAATATTTGAAAATAAAAGATAAATAACCGGCTAAGTGCGAGTCGGACTCGCGCACGAAGGGTTCCGTACCATTATCTATAAAAAAACGCAAAAAAAAAAAGAAACATTTTGTATGGGAGCCCCCCCTAAATATTTATATTTAATTTTAATTTAATTATTTATTTTTTAAGTAAATAATATACTCAATATATTGTGAACATTTTAAGCGTCTACCTAGGGCCTAAAATGCTGCTCTGAGAATTTCATTACTATTTCATTACTATTCCATTGCAAACACCCAAAATGGCGTCATTTGGTATTCTCCTAAATTATTATCCTCCTTGATTGGGTGTTTGCAATGGAATAGTAATGAAATATAAGTGAAATTCTCACAGCAGCATTAGGGCCCTGCTACCATTATCAATATCGAGCAAAAATGAGCAAAAAAATCACGTTTGTTGTATGGGAGCCCCCTTAATATTAAATTTCTTTTGATTTTTAGTATTTGTTGTTATAGCGGCAACAGAAATACATCATCTGTGAAAATTTCAACTGTCTAGCTACCACGGTTCATGAGATACAGCCTGGTGACAGACAGACGGACGGACGGACGGACGGACGGACAGACAGCGAAGTCTCAGTAATAGGGTCCCGTTTGGCACCCTTCGGGTACGGAACCCTAAAAACGAAAGTACCGAAATTATCGAAATTCCCGGTTCTGTAAAATATGTAATTTCCCGGGAATTACCGAGAATAATCAGGACCGGGAATTCCCGGGAGCATTCCCTAGTACCTACACTAAAATACCAAAATTTTAGGGAATTTCAACTTTAGGTACCTAACCTAGAAAGGTTCGATGTTCTTATATCTGCAGATTGCGGTTATTGAAAACGGACGTAAGGGAGACACTTTCAGGAATCAGTATCCGAGTAAAACGGACGTAAGGTTGACACTTTCAGGAAGCAGTATCCGAGTAAAACAGACGTAAGGGAGACACTTTCAGGAATCAGTATCCGAGTAAAACGGACGTAAGGGAGACACTTTCAGGAATCAGTATCCGAGTAAAACGGACGTAAGGTTGACACTTTCAGGAAGCAGTATCCGAGTAAAACAGACGTAAGGGAGACACTTTCAGGAATCAGTATCCGAGTAAAACGGACGTAAGGGAGACACTTTCAGGAATCAGTATCCGAGTAAAACGGACGTAAGGTTGATACTTTCAGGAATCAGTATCCGAGTAAAACGGACGTAAGGGAGACACTTTCAGGAATCAGTATCCGAGTAAAACGGACGTAAGGTTGACACTTTCAGGAATCAGTATCCGAGTAAAACAGACGTAAGGGAGACACTTTCAGGAATCAGTATCCGAGTAAAACGGACGTAAGGGAGACACTTTCAGGAATCAGTATCCGAGTAAAACGGACGTAAGGGAGACACTTTCAGGAATCAGTATCCGAGTAAAACGGACGTAAGGGAGACACTTTCAGGAATCAGTATCCGAGTAAAACGGACGTAAGGGAGACACTTTCAGGAATCAGTATCCGAGTAAAACCTGCTTTTACGGAGTGATTTTACAATGCGTAGTTTGCTGTTCTATCTAAGTAAGATTGTGAAGGCCGCGGCAAACTATAAGACTAATGGTTCTACAGCTTGATAATGAATAGGACAAGATTAATTCGGTTTGCAGTGAATATAATATTTTAGTCAATTAAAACCACATATTTACATTGAAATACACAGCAGAGTTTATTTTCAACACACCAAACGACATTATTGACAAGAGTGACAACCAAAAACATCTATGAAAAACATCAGATAGATCAGCGAAGCCGGCCAGGATTACCGTCAAGTGAAACCTCCAACAGAATGACGTGGCGGTAAAATTAGTCATCTCCGTTAGAAAAAACTACCTAGATGCCAAAACTCTAGTGCATGTATTTGCACATACTTGTACCATAATAGGTATGTTAAGAACTTGAAGCAAGCGAGGATTTGAAAAAAAAATGCATTGAATTGCAGAATCAACGATTGCAGACGAACTTCGAGACCGAATTGCAGAAATTTCAATCCTCTATTGTAGAGAACACTACGCAGCTAGGAGCAATCGACGAAGCTCGTGAAAAGATATGTAAAGAGTGAGTATCATTCTTATTCTATAAAGCTCCATTACCTATGTGTTCATCTTGCGGCTATGGTTGGAAAAATCTATCAAAATCACTAACAAGACGTACGATTACAGAAAAGAAGAGCTAGAAAAGAAAATACAAGAATTGTCAGATAACTACAAAGATTCAAATGAAACTATGAATAAAGAGATGGCAGAGAAAGTGGCGGCATTATCAGAAATTGAACAAAAATACAAAGAAGAAATGGAGCAGAAAAAAATAATGGGGGCAAAAATAGAATCTCTTTGTGCGGATTTGCTCAAGACCGAACAAAGGAACGGGGAGATTACAAGAATCCTTAGAGAAAATGAAGACAAGATAGGTAAGTTGTGCCAACCAAGCATTTCTATATCATTGCCCGAGAAATTAACGTTGCTTTGATATACTGAACTGTTTTCTCTATTAAAAAATAAATATAGTTTAAAAAACTAAAAAACACGCTTTTAAAGAACATCGAACTAAAAAGTTAAAAATATTTTTTTAAATAAGCTTAAATCAATAATTAACGAAAAATACTAGTATTATTGTGAAAATGCGTGGGCGCTTTGTAACATATTTTTCGTATATCGAGCGCCCACGCTTTTTTCACAATAATACTAGTATTTTTCGTCCATTATTGTTTTAAGCTTATTTTAAAAAATATTTTTAACTTTTTAGTTCGATGTTCTTTAAAAGCGCGTTTTTTAGTTTTTTTAAACTATATTTATTTTTTTCTTTTTAGTTTAATGTTCTTTCTTAAGAAACAGCTACCGGTGTAGGTGTAGGTGTAGGTGACCGACGTGCTGAAAACACCTGAAAAATGGAATGGAAAATTTTCATCGAATTATTGCATTGTCATCGGTCCTTGAGACGTGTGCAAAGTTTCAAGTTGAACAGACTTCTAGGAACCGGTGAAAATTAAGCGCAAAGATTCCGTTACATACATACATACATACAACCCAAGCTATTAAAAGCGTGTTAAAAATATCTCACGTTTTCCTGCCGAAAGCAATTATTATATATATATATATTTTTGTATTTGACGCAGGGGAGGTTGAAGATCTGCGAAATGATCTAAAAGCGGCTAAACAAGTAGTGAATGAAATAAAAACAGAAGCAGAAGAATATAAAAGGCAAGTGGTAGAAAAGGATGAACTTATCAAACAAATAGAGGTAAGCAAAACAAACCCACGCAATATAACCTACTCTAGCTGATATGATACTGAACTGGTTTGATACTTATTAATAAATGTTTCAGAACAAATACAATGAGACTCGTCGTTGTGATGAGACCTTAAAACATGACCTACATACCAAAGAAGAACTCGTATCAGCACTGGAAATGAAGCAGTCACTTCTGCAGAAACAGTTACAAGACAGGTGTGTTACAATCTCTTATTAGAGCTACTGTTGCGTTGGCAAAGATAAATATTTGTGGACGCCAAGTCCGTCCACGTGTCTAGGGCTGAATGGGGCTGATGGATGAGGAATGTTGAGATGAGCGGATGACGTGTGACGAGAAATGTAGGTCAATGGGAGGTTAGAAATGTCGGAGAAATAGATACCTGGTGAATTCTTGGGCGGAGGCTCCTCCGTCGTCGGCCGCTGAGCTGATCAACACGTAGAGGCCACGAGCAGACTCTCGCTTGGGTCCTGGCCTTGTGGCGATGAGCAGGAAATATTGGTGCACGGGAACACATTCACTCGCGATCGCGACGGGGGCTAGCTAGCTGCCTGTTAGGTTGTGCGATAAATGAGCTGATGGGGCTTCGGAGCTGAGCAATGATGGGCAATGAGCGGATATGAAACACGTGGGTTACGTAGCGTGTGCGATGGGCGGGAACTCAAGAGCCGACGCGCGCGTGTATGCTCCGATCGAGTCTCCGAAGCAATGCGATGGGGTGAGCAGATGACGTCGCGCACGCATCTCTCATGGTTCGGAGATGCGCGGCTACATTCGGATAAGCTCGGCATCTGAATGTGTCGTTTATTTAGTCGTATGGCTTAATTATAAGTACAGTCGTTTCATATTATTTAATTACAAGTTTATGCCAAGGCTTTTAACCTATTGGGCTACGTCATTAGAAAGGGTGAACAGGTCTGCATGTAAATGTGTCGTCACGTCACTAGATGGCGTGAACAATATTTTACTGATTTAAATATGATTTTTTTGCAGTGAATTTAAAATGGAGTCATATGAAAGCCAACTGACGAATCTCAAGACCCAAATACAACAATCACTAGAAGAACTTGGAGAATTTGAAAATCTTACCAATCTTCATGAAATGGTAACTTATACTTATCTCAAAATACTTAACAACTAATGAATAAACTGAAATCGACTACTTAGACGAACTATTATTATTAAATGTGATAAACATCTTAACGTTTACCGAAAAAGCGTTGTAAAGCCGCGCCAAGTGCATAACTAAACAATACCAATAACCATTACCTTTTCGACAGATAAAGCAACAACGAAGCAAACTATTGGAGGCTACTCGACAGAACGGAGAACTGGCAGAAGAGCTACAAAATAAAGACGTAGAAATTGATCAACACGTGGCGAGTCTTAATGAAAAGTTGCAAATTATTGAAGAAAAAGATAGTCTTATCCAAATGTACTCTGATAAAGGGGACGAACAGGCGGATATCATCAAACTGTTGCGACATAAATTGGAAATTAGAGCCAACAGGGATAGTGATGTAAGATTTAGTTTTTCACATGTTATTCCTGGTAGCGAATTAGATATCACTTCAGCGTAGTTAATACATCCATTTCATCTCGTTTCAGTTGAACGAAAAACTAGCCGACAAAGACAAAGAAATCGAATCCCTCGTCGCCAACGTAGAAAAAAGGAAACAACAAATAAACGAATTTGAGAATATTGTCTTGGCCCTTGAAGAAGAAATTCACTCAGCGGACTTACAGAGGAAAAGCGACCGAGATAACATCAACGCTTTACAGAAAAAAATTGCAATGTATGAATCTGTACACGCAGTAAACGCCGAGGCACCACAAAACACCGAGTCAGCTGTAGAACTGGATTATTTAATAAAGATATTAGAAGACGAACTGGGTCCTCCGTTAGATGCGCCTGCGAAACAGGATGATTTCTCGAGGAAGAAGCATGCGGGAGACAGTAGATACGACTCCCTTACTGATCTCAGAAGCTGTGGAAATACAAATGCTGTGATATATCGCAGGGAGGCGGGCAGTAGACATCCATCGTATATAACTGAACATCAGAAAATTCCCACGAAAATAGTGATGGGCAACTTTGTCAAGAAAACTTATTTGAGAAATGATGAGGGACAAAAAAGAGAAGATATTAAAGATAAAAGCTTTCTTAAAATTAACAAAGGTAAACATAAATGGTCCGATGTGGAAATTTTCGAGAACAATACTCCCCGAACAACGAGAGGAGCCCTATCGAGCAAAGTCAACGATATTAACTACTTAAGAAACCTAGACCTACTTTCTTATCACCTTCAAGAAGGAAAACAGAGTAAAATGTTCAAATTAGCTGGTCACAGGTTGTAATGTAACTTATTGATTTATTTTAAAATATTTCTTCTTGTATGGTTATTCTAGTCTTGTTTTTATTACAATAATTGAAACAAAAAGTAAACTTTAGAAAAAAACCGACTTCCCCAAACCCTATTTGATTAGATTGAGTATAATACAAACTGTAGATAACCCTTATCCCCCCCCCCCTTGGGGAATTAATTTTTCAAATTCCATCTTAGTGCTACCCCACGCTACAAAGGAACCTTTCATGGCTCTAGGTCCACCGGTTTAGGCAACGCGCCTTCCCATCAGACACGCATTGTATTTGTACCTAGTATTGAGCAGTTCTGGTGGCCATATGTGGTCTTCATCAGCAGTTCCGCATCCCAATATTATGCTTACCGTGAGTAAATGTACGAGTTATTACTAAAAACACAAAAATCACTATGAAGAGTTCCCTCGATTTCTCCAGGATCCCATCATCAGATCCTGACCGGTGTCAATGGGACCAATGGGAAGGTAAACCCTTTCAAACAAAAAATAATAATTCCAAATCGGTCCATCCGTCGAGGCGCTATCGGGGCATATACATAAAAAAAAAAACATCCGGACTCTATTTTGTTACTATCGATATATTTTATCGTCATTATTTCGTGAATTGCCTTTAAAGGACGTATACTGACGTGACATTTGTCTCGCTCTTACACATCAATTAGGCCATAAACGAATGTTGAGATAGACCCGTTTCTGATAACTGCTATTTTTAGGCTACTTCTATGCTTTAGTTATTGTTCTGTGAGTGAGTTGCGTCGTCGCAGTGGCGCCCTCCCGTAAACTTCACTCACGCATCAAAAGCTCTTTGGAAGGCTGTATCCGGTCTTAGGTCCACCGCGGACTAAAACGGCCGATCCCAATAACCTATCTCTATCCGTGATCTGCAGATTACGCGTTACTTTTGACAATTGCGCTATGGGATTTATGTCAAATTTGGACACAAACAATCTCAAATCTGCTGATTATGGATAGAATATTTATGGCGTCTTCCTCCGTCAGGAGGCCGTGTTATATCTTATACTATACGTCAGGAGGCCGTTTTATATCTTATACTATACGTCAGGAGGCCGTGTTATATCTTATACTATACGTCAGGAGGCCGTGTTATATCTTATACTATACGTCAGGAGGCCGTGTTATATCTTATACTATACGTCAGGAGGCCGTGTTATATCTTATACTATACCAAAGACACCCCCCACATAGGGTGCATGTCAGGGTGACATCAAGCAAGATGGCTAAAAATATCTATTGCAAGCGATGAAAGCTTAACTTCCCCTAATTTTAATGTCAAATATTTTTCTTTTGCGGCCAGGAACGCGAGCAGAAGAGTTAAAATTTGTTTATACCACTCCCCCTCTAAAAAGCCACATTTACTCACGCAAAACAGTGAGTAAAGAGCACTTTTGCTCACTGGATTGAATTTGAATTAAGAACACCAAAACAGTGAGAAAAAGTACCAACCTATTCAACCTCCATATCAACGCATGCTATACAACCTTCATGCGCAAAAAGTACCTACTCAATACAAAGTATACAAACTCTTTGTGCAAATATGTTCTCGATTTGATTGGCCGGTGACATTTCCGACAAGGATTTTAGAGGAAAAAAATAAAAACATAAGAAAATTGGCGCTATTTTGAATATGTAGGTTGTACGAAAACAAACTTTAGTGATTACGACTGAAAATGCATTCAAGTGATGAAGAAGTGTTAACACCTGAGTTCATGAAAGAAAGGGCGGCTAATATAACAGAAAACTTGCTGCCCGTCAAATCACGGCTGGTTTATATCAAAGCCTACGATGATTTTTGCAAATGGAAAAATAAAAATCAAAGCTGCATGCACATTTTCAGAGTCTGTTGTCCTAACGTATTTTGAAGAACTATCGAAGAAAAAGAAGTCATCGACACTATGTTACGCAGTACTATAAAAACAAGGCACGACATTGAAATAAAAACATACTCGAAATTGCAAGCCTACCTTAAAAGGCTATCAGAAGGCTACAAACCGAAAAAATCCTTGGTTTTGACCGCTGAAAATGTTGAGCGTTTTTTGAATGAAGCGCCAAACTTGCAATTTCTAGCAATAAAAGTAAGTAATCTTCAACACATTTTAGTTAACCTTCTTGCTGCAATGTAAAAGTAGTTTAATAATTTCTTATTAATTACTATCAACATAAATGTTGTAACAGATTTTCTATTTTTGTTTACAGGTTGCGTTGATTATGGGCATTAGTGGAGCCTGTCGTGCAAATGAGCTTGTTAGACTGACTGTGGATGATATGCAAACGATCTCTGACACCGCTTTGCTGGTTACTTTAAGGGAGACGAAAACGAAAATCGATCGAACCTTCGTAATCCGAGATGATTACATGAAAATCGTAAAAAGTATCAAAGTGTTCGTCCTCCGAATGCAAACAACAATAGATTCTTTTTGTTCTATTCTAAAGGTAAATGTACAAAAAACCCGATTGGTATAAATACAATTGGTTCCATGCCAAAAGAAATTGCATCTTTTCTGGAGCTACCAAATGCCGAGATGTATACAGGACATTCTTTCCGAAGGACCTCTGCAACGTTATTAGCGAATACTGGTGCAGATATGACGGAATTAAAGCGACATGGCGGATGGAAGTCTACTACCGTCGCTGAAGGTTATATCGAAGATTCTATCGAAAATAAATCAAAACGCAGCCTTCAGATAGCAAGTAGCATAAACCTGAAGAAACCTGAAGACCCATGGACTCCACGCCCTTCAACGTCCAACGAAGCCCCAGAGTTTCCTCCAGCTGAATCTTCTGACCATCGGCAAGAAATAAATATCGCGTCGCAAGTTGACCACCCCAATAATAACATTAAGAATATAACGCTTAATTTTAGTAATTTTTCAAATTTTAATGTACATATTTAATAATTTTACTTCCTTTATTTCATAATTAAACGTTCTTTCGCTTAATTCTTTCTTTTTCTTGTAATCATGGTATAAAGTACAGTATACAACTCTTGAATAAAACGGATTTAAAGCGAGTGCCATGAATCACTCGCGTCGCTCAGGATTATAACACTTGAATCACTCGCTACGCTCGCGATTCATCTATGGCCCTCGCATTAAATCCGTCCTTTATTCAATAGTTGCATAATGTACTATTATTTATAAGTTAGATAGGTGGGTATATTAAAACAGTTCATTCTTAAAATCCATCAGAAGGTAAAATAAATCGACTATTACACAGGCTTGGTCCGTATCTGATTCAGTAAGCTTGATCATCTTCTAAGCAGAAAAGGTATAATGAGGACCTTCGCGTGACTTCCAAGTAGAATCCATTTTAATATGTATTCCATGCTTCCTCCTTTCAAAAAGTTGATCCGTGATCTGCCATATTCTGCAAAGACGTTTTTTATTACTTCAGAGATTCGACCACAAAATATGTACTTATTCAGAGCGATTCGGGAAGTGTCAAACAAAACCACTAAACTGACAACTTTAAATCCGACAGCTCTTGCGCGGTGGCCACAGATTCCCTTTTCAAACACACAATTTAAATTAGTTTAGTTCGTGTCGCCTCCTTATTAATTAACTTCCATTTATTAATTAACCTTCTCAGCTATGTGTTGTTGTGAAACAAAAGGATGTTATATTCCAACATTAAATACGAGAAACAATCGTCTATGCTGCTAACCTGGCCAAAACGTAACATCTAAGGCAGTCAAGCGCATTTATTCCGCCTCGAATAAGCCAGCAAATTATTACTACCCAGTGTGATTCGGACTTCATGCGGCGGCGCCTTCTTTGAAGTTGGCTAACACTGGGCACAGATTGCCTCAACCACTTGCTCCCCTGAGTAATCAAGACGAACTTATAGATAACTTTACTCAAATAAAGCTGTTAATGTGCTCATTACTTTGACAACCTTCTTTGAGCAAAATCGACGTTGCCGCGCTCTTGGAGGAGATGAATTTGTTTCCCATATTTTTCATATGATTGGATTTATTCATTGTTATCACATTTTTTTTGTAGTCTCGAATAATTGAAACAAAAAGTAAACTTTAGAAAAAACCGACTTCCACAAACCCTATTTGATTAGATTGAGTTTAATACAAACTGTAACCCCTTATCCCCCCCCCCCCCCCCCCTTGGGGAATTAATTTTGTCAAATCTCATATCAGTGCTACCCCACGCTACTAAGGAACCCCTGTACAAAGTTTCATGGCTCTAGGTCCACCGGTTTAGGCTATGCGTTGCCTGCCCGTCAGCCACGCATTGTATTTGTACCTAGTATTGAGCAGATCTGGTGGCCATATGTGGTCTTCATCAGCAGTTCCGCATCACAATATTATGCTTACCATGTGCATTTGCACGAGTTATTATGAAAAACACAAAAATCACTATAGGTCTGCCTATAATATTTGAAGAGTTCCCTCGATTTCTCCAGGATCCCATCATCAGATCCTGACCTGGTGGCAATGGGTCCAATGGGAAGGTAAACCCTTTCAAACAAAAAAATAATTTTCCAAATCGGTCCATCCGTTTAGGCGCTATCGAGGCACATACATAAAAAATAAATAAAAAACAAACATCCGGACGAATTGTAAACCTCCTTTGGGAAGTCGGTTAAAAAGCTTATTGGTTTGATCATTTGTGACTCTTTTAAAGTAAAACGGGATAGTCCCTTTAATACTGACAGGTTCTTGACTTTGGATGACGTCATCCGCCTCGTACGAAGCGTACGCTCCGATTCCGACGCAGTGGACGCGCAACTCAAAGTAGTGTTAACTACCTTGCAAGGTGGGAAGAAATGAGTAAATGCAAGCCACTCACATTACTCTCATCCGCATAGTTGTAACGAGCCCTCATCACCTCTCTCTCTAGCATGAGTCGTCGCTTCTCGGTCTGCGTCCTCACGTGGCCCTCTCGCTTTAACTGCAGGTTCTGGGAGAACACCGCTCGCTCTAGCATCAGCACTCTAGCTCTTTCCACGCGCAGAGCAGA
The DNA here is from genome assembly GCA_963457715.1 of Argyresthia albistria. Lineage (NCBI taxonomy): Eukaryota > Metazoa > Arthropoda > Insecta > Lepidoptera > Argyresthiidae > Argyresthia > Argyresthia albistria. The sequence goes on along the minus strand of OY735253.1, from coordinate 9,082,866 downwards.
ATACGTTTCAGCGGCGGACGAGCATATCTTTGACATTGAATGCGATAACTGGAATTGTTAAGACAGTTATTTTGTCAGCAACTGGGATGTCGGTAGAAGCGAAGTTAAGAGTAAGTGACTCGCTCACATTTCTAGTTGAAACTTTGGTCCACCCTGGCAGGAAATGATCCAGGCCCTTCCTAACCGTGGAAACAAGTCAGTAAAGTCAGTAAAAATCAGATTTTTTTAAGGTGGTCAGTAAAAGTCAGTTTTTTCAAAATTTGGTCAGTAAAGTCAGTAATTTTAGGATCTCGGCCTTCTTCAAATGATGTGTCTCATTTTTACTTTATTGATTTGGTGTTTGTTTATTAATTTGATGATACTTTTCAATAAAGTCTCTGTGTAGTATTTTTTACTACATCCAGGGGGTACTCTTGTTCAATTTGCTTGTCCGGTAAATTGACATTTGAGTGCACGGGTACGCGACCCCGCGGGCTTATTAGCTAAAATTCAGCAATCAGCAATTATTGCGCAGTGACAGCGCAGTCATCGCACAATCGGTTGCAATTTGTCAAACAATATTCGTATTATCTAGAACGATCGCTCGCTAATCGTTTGCTTTCTGCTAATTGCACTTTTTTTTTTTTCGTTCATTCAATCATTCACTTGTAAGCGAAGGAAGTGCTGCCACTAGCAATGCCGGAACAATCGAGAACTAGTTTGATGGTTTGAATTTTGTTTGACATTCGTGACTAGTGGTGGCAATAACGGCTGTTTTGCAATAACGAACAACACTGTTGTGTTATTTCAAAATAACTGTTGTCGTAAACTGTTATCCTGTTATATTGCTGTTTGGTAAAACGATAATTGAATGAATCGCAGATTGACAATATCATTATTTATGTTCTTGCTCATTATCAGTTCTTCCCTTCATACTTTAAACAGGCATAGGACTGTCAAAATTATTGTCAATACTTCGTATTCGTAAATTTAAATATATTTGAGAAACTAGTTGTTTGAATGAATTATAGACTGATTATTTGGAGTGTTGCCGGATAATCGATGGTATATCGATTATTAATCGATTCTCCTAAGTACATATAAAAAATCTCACTTTTGTGCTTAGCCTCTGTATGGTCATGTATGGCCTTATTTCATCACACAACTCAATAAACACGGATTTGGTGAGTCTGTAGTGTGCCTGAAATTCAGTGTCCGAGAGATTTTCTAGGGCAGAGCGATTGCGAAGATTTCGTCGGAGTCGCACAGAATACGTTGCCTTCCTTCTACGTTGCCTTCGGCTTCTAGAGCATTTAAAATCAACAGGGCGCGAGCCATTGCTAGAGTAAAATAACTCAATGCTATGAAAAAACTGAAACAATCACTAAGCCAACGCTAAGCGGTCAGTGTTTGGGCTATCGCTCTTTTGACGTTTCTGATTGCGTTTACACAGCTATCGCTTGCTGTCAAAATGGCTTACGTAATACGAAAGCAATAGGGCTCTGGTACGAAACACGCACATTTTAGTTTTGTGATTGCTCGCTAGAGGCAGCACTGTTCACCGTTTGCTATCGCTCCGCTATTGCTTCTTGCTTAATACGAAAGTTACTTTTGACAGCAGAAATTGCGCAATTATTGTCGATTGCTTTCTGCTGCAAGATACGTAATAGCCCTGCCGGATACCCCGAGCTGCGATTTTGCTTCATCCCATTGCTTCCTGAGCAAATCGCATCCTTTTTAAGGTGAACCCAACTGCAACCCAGCTGTGTTCACCTTCCCCTTTTTTTCCCCTTCATTTCTCATCTCTTGATCCTTCCCAATCCTCTGTGAATGTATGAACTTGATGTGCGGCTGTCTGTACTTACAACGTTATATCTTACCAATTATTAACAAGCACTTAATATTATTACTAAGCACATAAGATACACACAGTGAAGGTTACAACAGTCCGATTAAGGGTAGAATTTGGTCAGTAAAACGGTCAGTAAATGTCAGTATTTGGTCAGTAAATCATTAGGTTTTGGTCAGTAAAGTCAGTAATTTTAGGCCTTGATACCGCTTCCACCCCTGTTACTTACATATGTATTTTGGGGTGCTGAATCCGAATCTGAGGTTTGCGGACAAAATTTCGTGACTCAACATTGAACAAATCGCAGAAAAGCGAAAAATTCCCAACTTTTTAGTAGATAGAATACGAAGTAAGCTGGCGTCAGGCTGGCGCTTGTGAATTGCGATTCCGGTTTTAGTAGAATACCAAATGCGTCGTATTGAAGCTTGTGCCAGGCTTGTGGTATGCTTGTGTACAGTAGAATTCGGGCCCTGGTTGCCGAGCTGGCGACCACCTAGCGGAAGACTTCACGTGAGAAGGTCACCGCCCGCAAGGGCCCCCGATGACCTGTCCATAGGAGTGGACAGAGGCGCTTCCTCAGGAAGTGATCGGATGATCTGACCCTGACTTCCTTCTTTTCTCAACGGGGTTTGAAAACGGGCCGTCATCACGTACCTCTGGACAGAACAGGTCCTCGGACGGCAGCGTGTCGACAACCTCCGGATGCCCGTCGCGCAACATGGCGGCGAGGTCGCGGCGCGTGCGCGTGACGCGCGCGAACAGCTCGGCCGCGCGCTCGTGTCGCTCCAGCATGAGAGCACGCGACGCGGCTGCGTTCACGAGGGCCGAGCGCTCGCGGGATAGGAAGTGCACCTTCTGATTGAGGTCCATTATCTGGAAGGCGAGGCGAGGTGATGGGAGGTAGCCCTAGCCGTCTACACTTCATTACCGGAGGGCATCGTTCAAAGACTCAGACCGAAAATGTCTACTCCTACAGAATTTACAGAAAGTTCCGCGATACTTACTTCTGATTCAAGATCCTCATTCGGGACGTTTTTCGTGTAGCAATCGTACATTCGTAATCGTCTCACTTCGTAGCGCAAATCCTCCAACTTAATCTCGAGGCTTTCTATGTTTTTCTTGCTGAAACACAATAATCTTGATCTAAAAACCTATGGGCAGACGGCTATTTAGTGAGCGGAATCTCGTATCATTTCCAAAATACTAGATCTTGATGGGCTATTGTCGTATGGTGGTCGAATTTCAACTTGGCTTAATCAAAGTGATGCTACACGAGCGTCGCCGCTCCGTTGCGTCGCGTCGTCGCAGCGCAATGATTTCAACGCAGTGTATGCCACACGAGCGCTGCGTCAGCGCTGCGTCGGCGCTGCGTCTCCGTCGTCGCTGCGTTGATGAATAGGGAAACCATACCCATAAAGATAAATTAAATAAGGAGCTGCCATCAGCTTGGATTGCAGAATAGAACCTAGTTTCGTCATTAATTTAAAGAAATAATAACCGGCCAAGTGCGAGTCGGACTCGCGCACGTAGGGTTCCGTACCATTATCTATAAAAAACCGCAAAAAAAAAACATGTTGTATGGGAGCCTCCCCTAAATATTTATTTAATTTTAATTTAATTATTTTTTAATTAAATAATATACTCAATATGTTGTGAACATTTTAAGCGTCTACCTGCTACCATTATCAATATCGAGCAAAAATGAGCAAAAAAAATCACGTTTGTTGTATGGGAGCCCCCCTAAATATTAAATTTCTTTTGTTTTTTAGTATTTGTTGTAATAGCGGCAACATAAATACATCATCTGTAAAAATTTCAACTGTCTAGCTACCACAGTTCATGAGATACAGCCTGGTGACAGACATACAGACGGAGAGCGAAGTCTTAGTAATAGTCCCGTTTGGCACCCTTCGGGTACGGAACCCTAAAAGCGATAATAAGTTATTACTCATGTTGAAAATTCACATTTGGTACGGCCGCCATCTTGGAATGCTAAATGGCAATCACAAATCGCATTGGTGTTTTCGATACAAGTGACACCTACCTAGTTATCAAACAATATTTTGTAAACAAATAAGTTTGTTTATTTCCTAAATGTCATTGTGGAAGGTAGGTATCTCCTGATACAGGTATTATATATTACTTAAAAGGAGACTATTATCTCTTCTGTGAAGGAGATCCCACGTCTGTGTACCATGTTTTTGTTTTTGAAATAAACATACTTATTTTGATTTCGGTTTTGAAATGGACCCGATATATTTGCACTTACAATGTCAAATATATATAGTCCTAAGACGGACTAATGTCCACTCCACCCCCCTTAAATAATACAAATTAAAGAAAAGAAACAAAAAAAAAACAAAGAAAATAAACAAAATTAAAACTATCAAAAATGCCTGTTCTGTCCCATTGACCTCTATGGGTATGGTCACTCTATACTTTACCAACGCAGCGACGACGGAGACCAGCGCCGACGGAGCGCCGACGTAAAGCTGACGCAACGGAGCGGCCACGCCCGTGTGGCATATCGTTTTTTTAAGTAGAACCAAAAATACTATAATATTATTAGATATACCACCTAGTCTTCACAATATATAAGGTCCGTTTTGATAGTTCACGCCCATGAAGTTTTAACTCCTAATGCGTAGGTAATAAAAACCAACTGTTGCGTACATGCAAAGCGTACAAGTTGCACCTAGGAGAACCGCTTCTATTACCTACGCGTTAGGGGTTAAAACTTCATGGGCGTGAACTGTCAAAACGGGCCTTTTATTTTGTGAAGACTTTAGAACAAAATATGACACCGGCGTAAACTGAGATGCTACGGAAGCTTCTTTAGTTCGAGGCCATTATCGCTTGGTGCACCACCATCGAAAAATTGCAAATATGAGATGGCGCTAAGATATATAGGATTTATTCTAAGATTAGCGCCACCTAAAACCATGGCGTTTAAATTTAAAGTACAAACCTTACCCCTCACGCCATCTCTTTTTTACGAAGGGTTACTAATTCTAATTTGTAAGGAGCACCCTGTGGTAGAAGTACGGAGCGGCAGCGCTCCATCGACGCAGCGCCGACGCAACGGAGCCACGACGCTCGCTCGTGTGGCATCTCTCTTAAGTGGGCGTCCCAATGATCCATGTTTATACTGACCTATCCTGCTTATTTTCCTCGTATTCTTGTATATTTTTCTGTAGCTCCGCTATCTTTGTCTCTCGCTCCAGCAAAACATGCGCCATCTTGTAATGTGCTATTTCAGCATTCTCACCTTGCTGAAACATGTTTTTTTTGTTGGAAAGAAAAATATCTGATAGCAGATGCCTGGCTTTACTACTAACCGTGAACCCGGTATCTGCTGAAGGCATTTTACAGCTACCATTATGGCGATAAATATGGGAGGGACTTTGCCTGCTCTGGGTGGATTTAACAGCGGACTTCAGGTCGCAGACAAAGGACATTGAGCTGAAACATTTCAAGACTAGACTCTGACTCTATGTTATTTTACCGCAATTTTAGTGAGTGATTGCAAGAATCCGTCTTTGTCATCTATCGTCTGCTTCAGCTGTGCTTCAGTTTTAGCCAGCACGGAGCGCGTCACTTGAAGCTCTTTCCATAGCTCCGTCTCTCGGTCCGTGGGCTGACTCTCTGAAATAAATTACGCCATTGTAAGGTGTACCTTAAAATAAAACACAAGATCATAGAATAAATAAATCACCCAAACCATTACCTATAACTTGTAGGTGAAAAGGAGACCAAACTGGACCAAGTGCTGCCTATCCAAAGCCCATAAAAATCTATCCCGGGAGTCCAGAGAAAAACAGTATTTTGTTTTGAATATTTTCATAGGAAAAAACGAACTTAATAGCAACAAATGTTCTAATCAACTATGAAACAGGAGTGATAAAAACTGCAGTTTTTGAAGGTTAATAAATGATGAACGTTTTAAGCTACATATAGGCAGCCACGTATAGACCAAATTTTATTTATGCACGTCTAGTACTATGTGAGTTATCGAGGGGTCAAAAGTAGCTCGAAATGGTACTTACCTGTAATATCACACAGGGCAGGGTGTCTTAACTTGGTTGACACACTGCCGTGTCTATTTATTTATTTATTTAATTAGGCACATCAACAGCACACATATACAAAATTATACAATAGAAATATGGCGGTATTGTTCTTATATGAGTGCCTATTATAGATGAGCACAGCACTGCCGTGTCCTGATTTGTACCTAGTATTGAGCAGTTCTGGTCATGTGTGGTCTTCATCATCAGTTCCACATCATTCTTCCGTTATTTCTTACTTTTGAGTTCATTTGAAGTCGACTCAATTATTTTTTTTATTTTTTATGTGAAGTCGGTTAAAAATAAACACCTTTCACTGGCATAACGTCGAGTGCTCGCTGTCTCTCCAGTTCCACCATGCGCTGGCTGCGCTCAGACAGACCCTTAGTGTAGGCTTCCGATGCTTTCAGCTGCGCTTCTAAATCCGATATACGCTGAGACTTCTTGCTAATAACGGTCTCCTACGAACAAAATTATATGGATAATTAACTAATGTATTTTTCATCACGTCTATTCAAAAAGAGCTACTTTAGTCCCGGTAAACAGCTCATTTACTCCCTAGGGACTAAAAGTAACTTTTTAATTTAGTTCAAAGGAAAAAATTGCTGTCTCTAATCAGTTTCACTACCATTCAGGTTGACAGACCCAATTACAAGTGAGATCGATTTTGAACGCAGCCCATAAAAAAAATGTTCTAAAATGCGTACTTGACACAGATGATAATCCTATCGACCGAATCGATTGACACCGATTGATGACAATAGAGACACAACCTTACAGAATTGATATCGAAACACGGACCAAATAATTAAAAAGTTGTGGAATTATTTAAATTTCGTTTGCGGATATTAGTAATAGTTGTTTATGAAACTGTTGCATAATGAGGGGTATTAAAACACGAGTGGGTGTTTAAAAACCGAGCCGTAGGCGAGGTTTTTAATAGTATCCCACGAGAGTTTTAATACCTAGTTATGTGCAGTTTCATACACTACTTTATCTACTCTCATACTTAAGTGTCTCTACTACAAAAATCAAAGTTAAAACACAACAATGTTTCCACATAAATCATTGCTTAGACACAACAAAACGTTGTCACGCCACGTTGACTTTTTGTTGCCGCCAAAACCCAGCAAATCACAGCGCATGCGCGGAGCATGGGCCACATTATCAAACCTCAGATCAATAAACCTCTTTGTTTAAATCTTCCCGCCTGCCTCCAAGTACTTGCCAAACACTGAGTGGCTGTTTGGCTGTCAACTATAGCTAAAAAAATAATTTTCCAACGATACAGACTATCAAACACCTTGGCTGTATGGTTTCATGACCCTTGCCTGTTCCAAAAAAAGTAGAACTGTATTGTTATGGAAAAAAAGTTTAATACTAATAAAAGTTTAAGAGCTTAATAATATGTAACATTAGTTTTGTTCGAGAAGTAGTGTTATTATTAAAAAAAAAATACTGTATTGCGTTTATAAAGTACGTCATTATGAATTCGATTTCAAGTTTTTAATTCGAACTTTATGACATAAGAGTAGATAATACATATTATGAGTGAAAGTGAGTGTCTAACTCCAGATGATATAACAACAAACGCAAATGACAAATACAAGATCTGTTACCAATAAAATCACGAGGAATACGGGTCTTTAATATTTTGGTAGTTAATTTTAGGATGTATTTGGATGTAAGTATATTCTAGCTTTGTAGGTACTCGTAGGTATATTGTTGTACACAAAGGTCTACCCTTGCTGATATATCAAACTCTCTCATCGGAACTTGGTTTGCTGGAAGAGATCTCTTTTTAGAGATAAGCTCGCCTTTGTACACTGTTTTTATTTACTTTTTGTCATTGCAATTAATTGTGTGCAATAAAGAAATTATGAAATTATGAGTATATCCTGTGCAAAATTTCAAGAGGAACAAAGTGGTTTTCTGAATATGTATTTTGAACCTATTTTCAAGATTGAGCCAATACTAAACAAGCTTTATGATGATGTCCTCCACGACGTATCCGTCGACGGCGACACCTTGTCAGTTCCTGGCGTGTGCTCGGATGTGACTCGCGAACCCAAACTTGGTTTTGAACGTGCGGCTGCATATGTTGCACTGTAACTGTCCGTTGGTGTTGTAGGTATAGTTGTAGAAGACCTTGGGACAAGTCTTTCGAGCATGGCGTTTGGCGTCGAGGTCTTCAAGACGGGCATCTTCGAACTTTTCAGTTCCAGTTTGTAATGCTTTTCGCCACTCTGGTCTCATCAAGGCATCTTTCTCCCATGTTTCATGACACAAACCACAGGATGTCAGATGTCGCTTCAGGACGTCCTTGTAACGGAGGTATTGCCCACCAGGCTTACGTTTTCCACTGGTAAGCTCTGAGTAGAAAACAGATTTAGGCAATCGTGAGTCATCCATACGTACAAGGTGTCCACACCATCTTAACTGCCCTTTAATTAGTAGACACTCCATGCCGGTCATTTTAGAGCGACGTAGAACCTCGGAGTTTGGAACGCGATCCTGCCATTTTACCCGTAATATGGTTCGAAGACATCTTAAGTGAAAGGTGTCCAGACGCTTTATGTCAGCTTTATACAGACACCATGCCTCCGACGCATACAGCAAGAGCGGTAATATTATTGCCTTATATACGGATAGTTTTGTCTGAAGATGGAGGTCATGGGATTTCCAAACTCTCTGGTTGAGTTTTCCAAAGGCCGCAGCAGCACTAGCAATTCTTGCAGAAATTTCGGACTCTAGGCGGTTATCGTCGCGTATCAGCGTTCCGAGGTAACGGAAGGTTCGCACCTCTTCTAACGGCTTTCCGCCTAGGTGAATAGCAGTGTCGGGAGCAGATGCACCTCTTGCGGGCTGCTTTAGAATTTGTTTTTGTCTCGAGTGATGTACTTTGAAACCCTCGCTCCCTCAGGATTCTACTTATGAGTCCCGAGTCTAGAATACCTCGGTCGCTCAGGATTCAAAAAACACTCTCGCCCTAACAATAGTTCTTTACTCCCTTGGTAAACAATCTACTATATAAGGCCCCTCGGTAAGGGGACAGATCAGAATTATAATAGATGGATAAGTGGATAAGGGTGGGATAAGGGAGGCCTCGTTGGTGCGTTGCGTTGCGTCGCGTCGTTTTGCATATATCTTTTAAGATATGTCACAGGCTTTACGCTTTATACTTTATTGCCCAAAAAAACTGAATACAGACACCTCACAATGGAAAATACATGTAAAAAAGCGATCCAAACCTGTGTTGCGTTGACGCACGTCGATGCGTTGAAACATCTCGTGTGACGACGCAACGAATTATTGTGGCCTATCATGGAAAATGTGAATGTGAATAAACGTGACATAACACAACGCACCATTAGGGCCTTACTCTCTGTATACCTGTTCCGCCACCCTCCTCTCTAGCGGCGTCACGGCATCACGAATCTTCGTCTCACTATCTTGTTCGATCTGCACCACTGTACTCTGTAACTCCTTCAACCTAGGTAGACTTTCTTAGATCATTACCACATTAGTGCATTTCATTAGTAGTTTGTTACACATGGGGTGAAAGAGAGCTATTTCGGACGAAGGTCCAATTTGGAGACCGTGCGAGCGCAGCTCGCAAAGGGCGCTAAGAACCGAGCCTACGCGAGATATTTAGACGCCAGAGCGAGCGAAGCGAGCGAGGGCGAATATAGTTCGAGGGTGAAATAGCTACTTGCACCCCGAGGTAAGCATAATACTTTACATCATTCGAGCGAGGTAAATTAAACGGAAGGACTTAGAACGACTGCGGTCGCAGATGCTTATGCATGGTGGTTTTTAAATGTAGATTAGTGTATTTATAGACGATATCAAAATACGGGAACCGTCGGAAATCTGTAGTTTTAGAGTTATATTTTTAAAACGCCTTATGCCACTGTCAATCATAGTGCAGCACTAGCAAGCCGGGTAATGAAAACTAGAAATCGTTCCATTTTCAAACTTATTACACACCCATAGGTTAGGAACCTACCACAGACTACCACTAACTATGCTTGACAGTGTGGCGATACGTACGACTCGGTATTTTTTTGCATAAATTGAAGCATTATGTACAAAATGGCTTGACATTCTCAGAATTGTATATTTCCAGCACATATATTTTATAAAGTAAATTTTGTGGAAAAAAAGACAGCATTTGATGGCACTTTTACATGACGTCATTCTGTTGTTATTTCATAGCACTCAGGAACAAAAGTTCCGTTTTGACAGTTCATAAAAAATATCTATTTTGAATTTTTGACATGACAGGCCACAAGCCTATTAGTTTTTACAGGCCAACGCCATTAGAAAACGTTCCATTTTCAAATCCATGACGTACCACTGCAGTTATGTGATGCTGATGACTTCATGACTAATAACGTACCTACCCACTATGCTTGACCGTGTGGCGTTATGGTTCAGAAGTGGAATTATAGTTGATCTGATCAAATGGGTTTAATAGTAGAAGCTGTTTATAATAATGCATAATGATGTACAGGTTTTAACTAAAAGGTAAGGCACATTCTACCCGACATATTTAGACTCGGGTGACTCGATCCATTAGCGCCAAATTGGATCTTCGTCCTGAATAGCTCTCCCCCTTGTGTAACAATCTAATATTGTACATGTATGAGATAAGCTCGCCTTTGTACATGTTTTCTATGTTTTTTATTATCCTATGTAACTTTGTTTGTGTGCAATAAAGAAATTATGAATTATGTATAAAGTATCATGTATGGAAATTGGATGTAATAAGATACAATAATTCACTATTAACCTTTGTTCTAAAACGTCACGTTGTCGTGACAAAGTTACGACGGTTGTTTCGCCCTTCGCAGATGTTTCTATCAGCCGTTTGGCGCGTGCTTCGTAGCTTGTCTCGCATCGGTGACACTGGAAAAAAAGGCCACACAACATGAAATCTTCGGATACTTCTAATCTAATGTCATTCGGATACTTTAATGTATCCTCGTAGTGTCTATAAATAATCTTGCGTGCCATGCCAAGTAATACGGCAAGGGCTGGCAACAGGGAAAAGAGGAACTCGCGGAGGGAGTGACATGTTTCTAGCGATGATAGCTTATGGCATTAGTTTATGTTATTGTTATCTTCATCGTGTGAAACATCAACAAATTTAAATTAAAAAAATGATTTGTTTTCAATTGTTACAAAAAAAAACAGTCAAAGTGACTTTGACTTTGAATTAATTAAACTTAAAAGATGATCGACCATCCTCAACCTTCGTTTCATCACTAAAAAAATGCCAACTTGACATGGGACAATTTTACGAAGTTATTTGAATAAACCAACTTGATCACACCAGCTTTATTTTCACAACAGACGACCTGACATAAAATGTAAAAATAAGTGAAAAATAAAGCTCATGTGAGATTTAGTTGGATTTATAGAAAAGGTTTTCCAGAATTATTGTCCCTTAATGACCCCCTAGAATATGACTCCACCTTTCTGTTACACACTGTTTATGTCAATACAATATCAATGAATAAGGAATGCGTAATTTAGTTGCGGATCCCAATCCTAATGCATTTTTGCCGACATCGATCTTTGCAATGGTCTCCAACAACTTTTTCTAAAGTAAGGATATCCTAGCGCATGTCACTCAGCATTGACCGTCAGCATTGGAGAACATATTATCTCATTGAATTACGGAATGCTACGCTCCATTTTAAGTTCTCCAATGTCATTTCAAGAATCGATAGACGCTTGATCACATGTAGCGTGAATTGAATATCAATCAAGACAATAGGCTTGTGGCCTATCAAGTCAAAATAGATACTTTTTATGAACTGTCAAAACGGAACTTTTGTTCCTGAGTTCTATGAAATAACAACAGAATGACGTCTTGTAAAAGTGCCATCAAATGCTATCTTTTTTTGCACAAAATTGACTTTATAAAATATATCCGCTGGAAATATACAATTCTTAGAATGTCAAGCTATTTTGTACATAATGCTTTAACTTAAGACTTGTTCCTAGATTTATTGGATTACCTTGGCCACAAGCCTATTATCTGGATAATTTCAAGCTCTTACCAAGAATGTCCTAAATTGTTTCAAAAGTTAAATTTGCCTCTTCAATGTCCCCAATAATATCCTATCGTTTACCTGTTGTTCCAAATCCCGATGCTTCTTCTTGGCAACCTCGAGCTCAGCTTTGGCTTCCTTCAGCTGTTTCTCGAGTGCGGACATCCTGGCGCGCGCCACACGCAGCATGCTCTCAGCGCTAGAGACCACCTCCCGGAGACACTCGCGCGCCCTGCGCTCTTTATGGAGCTCGTCTAACACCTCCTGATAATATCATAGTCGACATGAGTTTCTTCTGAAATTATACTTTGCTTTACTTTTCTTTACTTTACATTACTTTACTTTGCAAAGCTTCTATACAGTATGGAATTTCTAGATGGTAATTTGTGACGTTCCACAGGTGAAGGTACCTAATGGCGGGTATGGAGTTAAGCATAACCCAGTAATCTGTGTAAGATAAGCAATCGTTATAAAAAAGAATTGACTACCTATGATGAGTAGTTACGGATATATATTTTTTTAAATATTATTTGAAATAACATGATTTTATAAAAACATCTACTTAATCAAGTTTGATGATTCGAAAAAGATTTTTCCTGTGGGAAGTTACATACCTAGTTGGTTACGAATTCTTATTCTTCGGGCTTTTAAGTTTTCAAAATGATCCTTTCAGGGTTCCTTTTTTTCCTTTTAAGGATCGTAAGTCGTAACCCTAAAAATGACATTTTCAAACCATTTCACAAAACTTCGATTATCTCCGTAACTAGAAACCGCCATAAGGTACCTTTACCTATGGAACGTGATATTTAATAACCTTATAAGACCCATTACTATCATCTATTTCACATTTTACTTCGACTTTCCTCACACCGTCAACCTTGCTCTGTAGTATGACATTCTCTTTTTGGAGTTTCTCGATCTTCTTGATCAGAGCTTGACGGTCCAACCAAGGCATTCTGTTTTGAACATATAAAATTTCCAGTTACAATATATCTAAAATCTCTTATATTATCGTCAGTAGTTTATTAATTAATAGCGGATTACTTAGCAAACTCCAAACACTTTGCTATTTTAGCATCCATATTGCATATCGCAGCATTCACCATGACCTGCAATCTTTCTGATTCTTTGTCCATTTCTTGGCACTTGTTCCGCCATGGTAGATTCTGGGAAACATTCATCATCTAGAGTCAGCATCAGATATATTTAACCGCCTACCTACCAGAGACACTTCTCCTAGTGTAATATTAATTTTGCAATTTTCGCAGTTCTCATTTAATCAATTGATATTAAAATTTGTTCACTTCTATTGATAAGCACGTAAGGGAACGTATCCATGTTACGTGACTCATTTTTTGCTATTTTTGACTCCCCTCCCCCTCTCCGTAACCACTGTAGTATGACTGGTATTTTGAAGAACCCCTCCCCCTAAAATGGTCACGTTGTATGGGTACGTACCCTAAGCTACTTAAAATAAATCTACACATCCTAACAAGCGAGAAACATCTTCACAGTCTTTCAAAATGATGTCAAAATCCATGTTTACACGGAGGTTGTTGACATATTGACATTTTGGATGTGTAGATGTTACAGCGCTACCACGTTAGCTAGAGAATGAGCGATGGCGCCACCATCTACCAGAAGTCTCCAATTGAACAGCATAAACAAAGCAAACAAACTGACAGCGAAGTGACGTTTTCATAGTTGCATCAGTCAGTAGTTCCGCCTTGGCCGTTCTCTAGATAACGTGATGGATCTGTATCTTGCGTGCTCACATAAATCTGATGCTGAGTGTACACACGTGCATGTAAGTGCTCCTGTCAGCGCGATGTTTGGCGCGCAGTTGTTCCAACATGTGCAATCTGCTGTTGATGAGCTGGGCCGCGATGCAGTTGACTTCTGACGGGATCACTGACAGCTGGGAGTGCAGCTGCTGCAACACCTGAGGACCTGGAACAAACAGGGATCGCTTGTGGATTCCTTTTGTATTCCTTTTGTATGTCTCACAATATTCATTTACTCATTCATTTATACTTTATTGCACGAAAATATGAAACACGTAACATTTTGTGAAATATAATTAACTAAACTAAACTACCTACTGCTAAATGGCAGCGGAAATTCAGCTTTTATGAAACTTTTCTATCGAGCAGTAATTATTATGAAATCATGTTAATTCGTCAGTGAATGATTGCTAACACTAATATCAGTTATTTAACATTATGGATTTTGACAGATTTATGGCATAACTTTTGTTGCAAGATATCAGGTCTCCACTACTTTAATTCGCCAGATTCTACTTAAATTGTTGGTCCCCGAGACGATCAAGTGCGCCTGACAAGTCTGATAACAAAGGACCATGGAAACTAATCAAGAAACTAAAAATGGAAACGATTCAAGGGAATCAAACTGGGAAAACAATTTTGAGATAATTGTATTCTGAATTGAAAAGCGTTATTCGAATCAAAAAATATTTCAGGATTTCGAAAATTTCTGTAAAAAACAGTATAACTTTCATTTGACCTCTATGACGTACTTTCTCTAATTATTTTTCGCCGAAAAAGTTGGCTGTCCGCTATCCTGTGCGGAGGATGACAGCCTGCGATGGGGTGAGTATCGATATTGCGGCTATCGATAGAATTATAAGACAGTGCTTACTTCGATAACGCGTTTTGACCTCTATGACGTACTTTCTCTAATTATTTTTCGCCGAAAAAGTTGGCTGTCCGCTATCCTGTGCGGAGGATGACAGCCTGCGATGGGGTGAGTATCGATATTGCGGCTATCGATAGAATTATAAGACAGTGCTTACTTCGATAACGCGTTTACTTCTAGATCGTCGACGGTAAATCGAACGCATTCGATCGTGACAAAAAGTGACAAATCGTTGCCGCTAGGAGGCGCTATCTCAATGCCATAAAAAACTGAGTTCGCGTTAACGCGTTCGGTGAGTTAGAAAAACTCGCACTAGCATTACTGATCGTCCCGGGGACCCATTACAGTTATGCGATGGGACGCCGCCACCCAGATAATAAACTACTAGAGGTTAGACGGTCGTTTTCGTTGCGCTCCTACTTCAATTACCGACGGCGCCCTGCAACTCCTGGTCGTCAGGCAAGTCCAGGTCGTCCCGCACGAGCATCATGAGGTCGTGCGCGGGCCAGTTGCCAGCGGAGACGATGCGGAGGTCGTCCGCCCGGTACTCGCAGTCGGCCGCGTGAGTGCCGAGGCGGCCGCCCAGCTCCTTGAGACTTGCGAATTGAGTTATCAGCACGTTCTGGAAAAGAGCAACTTGATTAATTCAAATCGTTTATTTTAGACGGATTCACAGAGAAATATTAAGGTTAAGGGTTCTAAGGTTCTTTAAACCTAATATTACATAAAAGGATATTGCATATGTATTGCAAGCATAATGTTCATTTTTAATTCAATTTCTTAATATATGGCGGTCTAACAACTTCACGAAAAAAATCACGTTTGTTGTATGGGAGCCCCCTTAATATTAAATTTCTTTTGATTTTTAGCGGCAACAGAAATACATCATCTGTGAAAATTTCAACTGTCTAGCTACCACTGTTCATGAGATACAGCCTGGTGACAGACAGACGGACGGACGGACAGACAGCGAAGTCTCAGTAATAGGGTCCCGTTTGGCACCCTTCGGGTACGGAACCCTAAAAACAGAATAAATTTGATATTATGGGGGCTCCCATACAACTAACGTGATTTTTTTTGCGGTTTTTTATAGATAATGATACGGAACCCTTCGTGCGCGAGTCCGACTCGCACTTGGCCGGTTATTTATGGAGTACTGTCGATATCAGTACATGTTATTTATTTTTTATATGAGAACTGATTTTAACGTCAAGGAAGATTTTTGAATCTCGGGAGGATGTGGAGGATGAAATCATGATGAAATACTTTTCTTTGTTATTGAAATGTATTTCATGATATCATTTTCATTTTCACCTTTTATTTTCATTCACGAAATTTCCATCTTTAGAGACCAAAATAATATGATGATAATTGATCTTGGGAATTATCATCATTATTAGTAATTTTATCTAGTGGTTGGGCAGTCTTGGGCCTGAATGGGCATTCTCCTTTAGCCTTGAAACTCTTATTTAAGCAGGTCAATGCTTCTGGTATCTATATATTATCTGTCCTATCCTTATCTTGTCAAGACTTTACTTGCGACTTTAAAATCGGTATTACTTACTTGCTGATTTATTATACTTTTCTTTAGTTTGTCAAATTCTCTCTTTTTCGTCAATAACACTTTGGATAGTTTTTGTATTACGCATTGTGGGATTACATGATCTGATTCTGCAAAAAAAAAAAAACTATATTGGTTGGATTACGCTATAACAACCAGTATTTTTTGTACTGTTCAAAATAAAGTCGGGCGCCCAGCAGTTTAGCTTTGGTACCGATTACGTACATACCGGTACGATTTCGGTTCGTCAGTCCTTGATCCATACATTCACACTTCATCTAAATCCGCGATCTATAAATTACCTCAAAGATATCTACAATGAAAGTAATTGATGATGTCGATAGATTATAAGCACACTATAACGGATTCTACCGAAAGATATCATGCCGTCATCGTTATCTGCCTCGAGTAAAGGGCAAAACGGATATCACTCAAGTATCTTGCTTGACAGACGAAAGGAAATTAGATGTACTTACAGTACGGGGCCTTTGTTTTAGGACGGGGCCCGAGGTGCCACGAGTATGATACTCGGCGTTTGACTTAGCGAGAGAGAGAGAGAGAGAGCGCGACGAGACCCGACGTGCCAAAACAAAGTCCCCGTACTGTAATAAATTCAACATAATCTAAGAATCCATCTTGACGTCACCTTTTCCAATATAATATTCGTTTAGCGGTTAGAGCAAGCCAGATTCTGGTTGTGTTATTTGAGGACATACGTGGAAGAATATCGGAAGAAGTCTGATTAGTTTTATTAGCAGGATTATTAGCATATATTTATGAGCAGGATCTCAGTAAGATTATTTCGGAGTAGGGCAGATTGAATCCGATTATATCGACCATTTGATGTCTTACCACTCAAGTCTACTGAATCTGGATGCAGGTACTGACAGCGTTTCTCAGGGGGGGGTAGCTTCTGCTGCACGTCACGGGAAGTGGGTGTAGGCACATAAGTTCTCCGGGCTGCCACTAAGGCGCGAAGAGCTAGCCGTGTCTCATGCGCTGTACATACAGACAAACCAAGTTAGCTGTGAAATGGCGTATTGTAGCAAGGTTTTTACAGAATGATCATTTACAGAATGGTCTTCATATTACACCAATTCGATACTCTCTAGATAGAAGAAAGAATGGTGTTCACGTTGATCCGGGGAAGCCTTATGTCGTGGACGTAGATCAACGCGAAGGTTGACTTTACGGCGGTCGAGATATATTAAGCGTAACGGCTATAAACAAGTGGCGCCCCCTGCTCATTTCACAGCTAATTTGGTGAATCTGTAGAATTGCTAGTGACAAAATACTCACGCGCTGAAGCTGCAACTGCCAGAAGACTAGGGAACTCAATTTGAACGATTCTCGCAAAACTACGACCCTCGTTTCTGATACATTATTTACACATTTACATCATCCATGCTCAGTAAATAGGTTTACATCATCCGAGCTCAGGAAAGAGGTTTTGCTGCTGTCAAAAGAGTCCGTGAAAGTTCGCGTTTCCGAAGCCGGGCAATGAAAACTGGAAACCGTTCCATTTTCAATTTCATTACACACTCTGATGTTTACATGGTTCATGTCATGGCGAAGAACCTACCACAGACTATAATACCACTCACTATGTGGCGATACGTACGAGTACGTTTTTTTTTTCATAAATTGTTAGGGAAACCCATAGATAATAATATATCAGAAGGCAGAAAAGAGGATGCAAACTCTTTGGGGAAACCGCGTTCAGCCGTTTTTTAACACGCCCCGGCCCGGCACCGGCACCGGTTTAGGGAATAAACGCTCATGCACACGAGACGGTTTTTCTTGACCTCAAGGTCAACTTTCAACGGCTTTTGCGATATATCAGACATTTTTGTCTTTTCCCCACCCTAATACTCCCACATCCCCACGTGTCCCGAATGCTTGAAATGGCGATTATTAAAATTTAACTCTAAAACTACTGATTTCCGACGGTTCCCGTACTGAGTCGTACGTGTCGCCACACTGTCAAGCATAGTGAGTGGTAGTCTGTGGTAGGTTCTCGTCATGACATGAACCATTTAAACATCAGAGTGTGTAATGAAATTGAAAATGGAACGGTTTCTAGTTTTCATTGCCCGGCTTCGGAAACGCGAACTTTCACGGACTCTTTTGACAGCAGCAAAAACCCTTTCCTGAGCTCGGATGATGTAAACTACTATTAACTGCTGTCCAAAGAGTCAGTGAAAGTTGGCATTTCCAACACAAATGCATTGTTTATATAGAAAACGTTCCATTTTCAAATCACTTTCAATTCCGGCAGACTAACCCTGAGAGCCTGGCCAGATGAGGCGGTTTGCGCGCGAGTCCACGCGCTTCAATTTATATTGCATCCAGATACCGCGTTCTACGTGCGTTCTACGCGCGTATCTTGCTGGGAGGAATTCCTGGCCCAATACGTCCACTCGCCACGGACTCGCGCGTAGTATGTAGCTTCAGCCAGTATCTCGGAAACGCGCGAGTGCCTACGCGCGCGAGACTCGCGCGTAGAACGCCTCATCTGGCCAGGCTCTGAGTTTCAAACAAATTTTTAGTTATCGACGAAAGCAAAAGGGGTGTTATGAGTTTGACGTGTGAGTCACTCTGTGTGTCTGCCTATCTGTCTGGCTGTCTCTCAGCACGTGGAGCGTAAACGGGTGAACCGATTTTTTTTTTTTTTTTATTCGGAAGTAGATTTATTGGAGCTGGTTGATAGGATACCATCGTGCTGGTCTGATGATGGAGTTCGAAGGTGGGGGCAGGAACCCTATGATGCTTACTAGCAAACCCATCGAATTTGGGCTCATTACGATTATTGTAACAAGCGCTTTGAGAATATGGTACCATCGAGTTGATCTGATGATAGGGTGCGAAGATCGAAGGTGGGAGCTGGAACCCCGGGATGCTTACTAGTAAACCCATCTAGCTTAGACTCATTAGCAGAGATCGGAACTGGTGTGTGAAAATACCTAAGTACCTAAAGTTTACATAACATGGAGCTGTTACAACCACTCAGGTTGAACCGGTTTTGAATTTTAAAGAGGTCGGAATGGGTGAAAATACCTAAAGTTTGCAGCAGGACATAACGTGGAGCTGTTACAACCACTTAATGGGGTCCTTCAATGGGGTCCTCATGTAACTAGTCTCTCACGAAGACTTAGCTCAGCTGCTTATGCGGTCAGGCATAGTATTATTTCTTACGGAATACTGCTTTGGGGGAGAGCGGACATAAACATAATATTTGTCTTACAAAAAAGGGCCATTCGGGCTATCTATCAACGAGATGCTAGGCAATCACTGAGGGAGAAATTCAAAAATATCAATATACTTACTGTTACCTGTCAATACATTTATGAAAATATCATGTACACCAGAAAAAACATAGTTTTATTTAAGACTTTAGGTCATAATCATGGTATTAGCAATAGAAATAGAAATAAGATTGCTATGCCCGCGTTCAGACTCCGTAAGGTTGCTCACTCTTTTATGGGAGTATGTGTTAGTTTTTATAATAAAATACCTAATGAAGCAACAGACCTACCAGAAAGGATGTTCAAAAACTATATCAAAAACGGCCTATTGAAGAAGTCTTATTACAGTGTAAAAGAATATTTAGATGACAAAACTGCATGGTCTTTACCATCTCAGCGCACAAAAATCCAAAGAGGGGCGATGGACTGAGTCAGTACTTCTCTTCTCGGTGTATTTTCTTAGACTTAAGTAGAAATAGTATTTTTATGGCTCTGATATTTTAAAAGAGGTACGGGGGAGTTTCTTGCCCTTCTTTGCTCCATCCCTAAGCCCACAACTTCCGAACGGGCGGTAGTATACAAAAATATTAATATTATATTGACGTTGACTAAGTAATATGTATGATTTTATGGTCAATAAAAATTTTGAATTGATTTGAATTACGTTGAACCGGTTTTGAATTTTACCGGTACAGTTTTAGTTTTTTTTTTGTTTTACATATTCCTTACCTTTGAAACTAAACTATATAAAAAACATGTAGAACTTAATAAATTGAACGAATTTGAACCGGAAAAGTTCAAAACCAAAATTATTTTATAACTGTATTAGCAGCTTGCAAATGTTATAAACATACGTACGATATTTCAAAGGTAAGGAACATGTTAAACAAAAAAAACTGAAACAGTACCGGTAAAATTGAAAACCGGTTCAACGTAAGTGGTTGTAACAGCTCCACGTTATGTCCCGCTGCAAACTTTAGGTATTTTCACACACCCATTCCGATCTCTGCTCATTAGATTCGTAGTGATGAGACTTTTTAATTTCACCTGATGATGAGACCTGATGATGAATCTGGAAGATTGGTTTTATGCGGGGGTTTTTAATGCTAAAGTTATTTAAGCAAATGCTTAGCAACTGAAACAAATGACTATCCTATGAGATTATCGCGATTAAATTAGGAGACAACTTAAAGGAGAATGGGCGGATTGGAACCATGCTCCAATAGCGTTAAGATGTATAACGTTGGATAGGTATTTTAATAGGAACAACTTTTGTTATGACAGCTTTGTTGTCACAGTTGTCCGTTCAGAGATATAGGTATGGCATATAAGTTACGATAAATACCTAGTAGCTTATGACACTGTTGCTTAATGTATACAAGGTGTAAATGAATTACCGCAAAATGAGAAACTACTTTGTTAGGGACATCATTCTGAACAACTTTTATTATGAAACCGATTTGATCAGAGCAAATTAATTTTTCACTTCCCAGTACATTTTGGCCTGAGTGGCTGATTTGTATGAAATAGTAAAAAAAAAACTATTTGCTCTGATCAAATCGGTTTCATAATGAAATTTGCTCAGAATGATGTCCCTAACAAAGTAGTTTCTCGTTTTGCGTTAATTCATTTACACCTTGTATACATTAAGCAACAGTTTCATAAACTATACTAGGTATTTATCGTAACGTATATGCCATATATCTCTGAACGGACAACTGGGACAACAAAGCTGTCATAGCAAAAGTTATTCCTATTGACAAGACCTATCCAACGACATACATCTTACTTTTAATGGAGGGTGGTCCCAGCTCCCATATATTTGTGGGACTTAATGGTTTTATGACGTACCCACTATGCTGTATAGTGGCTGCGTAGGTTCAGAAGTGAAATATAAAGATGCTCTGGTCAAATGGGTTTCATAGTGAAAGTGGTTCAGAATGACGTCCCTAACAAATCCCTAAAATATGACTGCAGCACCTTTCAGATAAAACCTGTATAAATGTTTTATTTACCTCGCATGAATGATGTAAAGTAGAATGCTTACCTCGGGTTGTAAGTAGCTATTTCACCCACGAACTATATTCGCCTAAACATCTCGAGTTCACTTGATCCGTTAGAGCCCTTTGCGACATGCGCGCCCACGGGCGCCAAATTGGATCTTGTTCCGACATAGCTCTCTTACGCCCCTTGTGTAACAATCTACTATTTTAGCATTGTGCTACGGTTACAACTGCCCAAATATATGGGCGGGCTAAGTCGAAGGTTGGGGCTTCTAAAACGGGACAGAGCATTACATGCCTTAGGACCTGTCTCTATTAGCAAGCCCGAATCTACGACATATCCGATACATATGGCTATGCGTATATTTTTTGGTACCGTCAGCATCAGATATATGTGGGCACGCAATCTACTCAAATCGATCTACACAGCGAAAGAGTCGTGAAACATCTCAACAACCATGTTGAGTTGAGCCAGAGGATGTTTATATAGAAATTGGTTCGATCTCGATTTGGGGTGGGACATCTGTTGAACGGGTACCCAAACACTGAAAATAGTCACAATAGAGGTCCTATCACCCGCCTGTTTCAGCAGGTGTCCCCCTCGTCATCTAACTACCTCTTTTGTGGGCCATGTTGGTGATAGGGTGGTCGTGGTGTGAAGCGCCAGGAACCGGAGCGGAGCTCGCTTGTGCTATCCTACTCGGAGAAATTGATAGTTTTGATGATTTCTGGAAATATGCAAATATTTAGAATCGAGGTTAATTGTTTAAGCTATGTTGTCAAAAAGAAAGTACCTACAATAAAAAGCAAGCATTAAAAAAACGTACAGCTGAAGGACTGAGGCTGTGACATCTTCGTTCATTCTTTTTCTGTGCAAGAGCATACGCCTGAAAGTAGATATCAGTAATTATAATGAGCCCTGGAATCGGTATACTCTCATAAGGACATAGGCCGAACAAACTTACAATGTAGAACAATAGACGTCGGTAAGTTTTTGAGAGCAATAATCAAAATTCGCTATAATAAAAGTAGGCAGGCAACTCAAAAACTGCTTCCAGTGAGTAAGAAGATATCTCTACCATTATTCAAGCGAATGTCATCAATATAATATACGAGAGGAGAAATTCGAGTTTATCAAATGTATGGTAGGTAATAGGTAATAAATGTGTGGTAACTAGAATGCATCAAAACTGTAAACACGTCTGAAAAACAGCCGAATTGAGAAGTCAGTTAAAAGGGGAATTCACTGAAAATCTAGCTAGAAAGGGTTTTTACATTTTAGCATTGTCTCGAAAACTATTTTGAAGGAAAATACCAGCCAAGTGCGAGTAGGACTCGCGCACCGATCACACTTGGAGAGCCTAACACGTGTCTGTACGTAACCGTCTGTCTGTCCGTCTGTCACGACCCCTTTTCTCAAGAACGCGTGGAGGTATCATGTTGAAATTAATATCGATTACTCATGTCTATGGTCCATTGGAGCTGTGAAAAAATTAAACTTCTAGGTCCACGTAATAAAAAGATACCGCGATATCACGTGTTACGCTCTCCAAGTGTGATCGGAACCCTTGGTGCGCGAGTCCTACTCGCACTTGGCCGGTTATTTCCTTTTAAGGATCGGAACCCTAAAAAGTATCACCTGTTGCTGTCTTTAAGAAAAAAGACTTCATACTCCTTTCTCCATCCCCTAATGAAATAAAAAATAACCTTCGATCTTGCAGCAGCAGGGCTCAGAGAGTGCAGCACGCGCTTGGTGACGGAGGACGAGCGGGCTGGTCGCTGCTTGGGTGCTAACAGTTTAAGCTCTTCTGTCGATTCATCGTTGTTGACTATAATAGAACAGAAAAGAAACAGCTTTGAATTCTGGTTGACGCGTGCACTCAAAATCGTACTCGGTCTACTAAGCCTGAGAGATGAATGCTAACCGGAGGAATTGCGATCGTGGCGATTTGCGAATTGGACGAAATGCTACTGGACACCAAAGAAGTAGTAAAGACAGCATGTCAAGGTAATGGCTGCATGAAAATATACGGCTGAAGAAAAGCATAGCTTAGAGAATTTTAATGTTTTCATGTACTATCTGCTTAGTTAGAAGAAAATTATTTTCTAGGTAAAAAGTAAATTTAGCACATTTATGTCCCCACCGAGGGGCACAGGCCTTTACCCGGATACGACTAAGATTGAGCCTTATTCCTAGATTTTCTAGGTACCTACTGAAATATGTAATAGGACCCTAAAAGGTAGATAGAGAAAGAGCATTCAAAGTCTGAGCAAAAGATGGATTTCATTTCATGATGTTTTATTCAAGTTTTGCTGTTTGTAAAGAATCGATGAAATAATCTATGAAAGTCGACTAAACTGGGATTACGGCTTATTTGTACAGTTACATTGACCTATTTAACGTTACAAACAAAATATACACGGTCACAGCGTGATAAGATTAAGACGTATGTAGAAGTAGCAAATACTAAGGTAACTCGGTAGCAAACGATTCCATGTGGGTGACACAAAAGGTAGATATGTATTTTCACAGCCTGTCCTGCATTACATACGCAGCTCTAGGTACAGTACAAACTGTAACTTAGTTTAAATTTGAGGTTTCTATCTATGCTTTAGGTTACAAACGATGAAATAGGTACTAAGCAAGCATTATCACATTGTTATCTAGGTAAGTAAGCATTATCACATTCTGTATGTGATAGTAGATGCATACGCTGATGATATTGTAATACCCAGCCGATCTAAGAACAAGATGATCCGACACTGTTTAAACCTTGAAATATGTACAAAAGCAGCCAAGTACGGGCTTCACGTAAATGCCTCCAAAAGTCCAAATCCCAATATCTTGCGACAGCACGACAGCCCGGCCTGGCCAAGAACATTACTTTTGGGAACAATATTATCGAGGGAGTTCAGAGCTCTTAGTACCTTGGATCCATCCTTAACTCACAGAACCAGGTCAGCGAGGAGATTAAGGCACGTATGTAGCTGGCAGCAGGTGCTTCTACTCATGCAAGAAACTGCTCTCGTCGAAGCTGCTGAGTACGACGACCAAGAACTTGAAGCACTCATCCATCCAAGGAGACAATAGTCAGACTCTGTAAGTCTCAGCGCCTAAGGTGGGCGAGTCACATTGAGA
This sequence comes from Argyresthia albistria, assembly GCA_963457715.1. NCBI lineage: Eukaryota > Metazoa > Arthropoda > Insecta > Lepidoptera > Argyresthiidae > Argyresthia > Argyresthia albistria. Next base: position 9,058,306 of record OY735253.1, on the reverse strand, counting down.
GAATGGAGGAGACCAGATCAGTGAAGGTCATGAGTCATGACTGACTGGACACCTCAACAGAAATGTCCACGAGGCAGACCGAAGAGAGATGGCGCGACTTCATTGAGGAGGGTTTAAAGATAATGAAGAAGAAACCATCTTGGAAGAAAGAGGCACGGGACAGAGACCTGTGGAGAAACATCGTGGAGGAGGCCAAGACCCACAAAGGGTTTAGTGCCGCAGGAACTAAGAAGTAAGTAAGTATGTGATATTAATTACTACAGGCGTCGTCGTCAGGAACAAAGATATTTGTGATCGTCTTCACCACCGCATTTGTATAAAAATAAAGGAATTATAATAAAGGATAATATAATATTATAAAGGAATGTATTTACAATAAGCCCCGCAAAATGGTAATGCGCATGACAGTTATATAGGTACTTACCTGTTTCTTTGGTCAGCGGGTAATTTTGGAACATGGTAAATCTGTTTTTTTTTTGGCTTTTAAGGGATATTATTATAAAGTTATCTAAACACAAACATTGGAATTTAGATCTTGCTATGGATCTTTCGTGATGGCTTTAAGGACTTCATGACATGTTCGATCACAGACTATATAGGAATACTAATGTTATACATACTATATTTTTTTTATATAGTCTTCTTCATATAGTCTGTGAATATTTCAAACATTTTCAAGGTTCCGTACCCGAAGGGTGCCAAACGGGACCCTATTACTGGGGCCAATTCTCTAGGGCACACACACTAAAATTACTTGACAATATTAGCTCCGACGCTCTTACGCGGTTGCCATAGATTTCATTTTCGAACTCACTTTTGAATTAGTTCATCAGTACATTAAAATAATTCAAAAGTAAGTTCGAAAAAGGAATCTATGGCGACCGCATAAGAGCTGTCGGACTTAATATTGTCAACTAATTTTAGTGAGTGTAACCTAGAGAATCGGCCACACTGTCTGTCCTTCCTTCCGTCCGTCGTCTGTCCGTCAACGGGATCTGTGGGAAGAACCGTACGTAGAGAGTTGAAATTTTCACAGAATGTGTATTTTTTATTGCCGGTACAGAAACAATTAAGGAACTTTTTTACACGAGATTTTATAAATTTAAGGGGGTCCCCACAAGAGACATATCCTGGGATATAACAATTGATAGGTCGCTCAATCTGTAAGTCCTGGATTCGAATTCTCGTGAGGGTATTTTCTTTTTGTTTTATTGTTTTGAGTGCTTAAAACAAATGATCTATGTTGCGCAATCTGTAAGTCCTGAGTTCGAATTCTCGTGAGGGTATTTTCTTTTTGTTTTATTGTTTTGAGTGCTTAAAACAAATGATCTAGGTTGCGCCATCTGTAAGTCCTGAATTCGAATTCTCGTGAGGGCCTTTTCATTTGGCTTTTGTTTTATTGTTTTGAGTGCTTAAGTTTTGTTGTACGATGGTACGCAAACCTTCTGTGCGAGTCCGACCCGCACTTGACCGATTTTTAATTTTGAGTGAACTCTTGTGGTGATCTCAGATTAACGAAGCTCTTTACATACTCCTCTGTGTGAACGCCAGTGAACCATTGAGATAATAAATAGAGGTCAATGCAGTGAACGCTGAGTATATAGTCGTGAAAATTTCCAGGAAAACTTCCTTTTCAAAAACTTCGGAAGTTTTGGAAGTTTTGAAAATGTTGTTGCAGTATTTTTAACCGACTTCACAAAAGAAAGAGGTTAATGTATGTTTCCTGATTGCGCCTAGACGGATAGACCTATTTGGAAAATTATTTATTTTTTGTTTGAAAGGGTTTACCTTAGTTATTGTTCTGAGGTTTACGCCTTGGACGAAGTTTACGCTCTTCTTCTTCTTCTTTTTATTAATGGCGTCCTAACCTCTTTTGAGGTTAATTTTGCCAGTGTCAAGTGGTCAGGTTCTCATTTGAGAACCTGGAAATTATAATGTCTTGAGATGATTTGATGACTATGATGTGGTTTACGGTTTACCTTTGACACCAGAGCGTCTAGAAAGAGAAACGATTGCATAGTATAGAGATGACACATCGTCAGAAAAAAAAAAATACGCGTGTTGCACCGTACACGTGTTAGAAGTAAAACTTCTGTAGCTAGATCATTAAGTGGTACCTATACTATACACCTATACCTACCTATACTAAAAGAGATTTAAATTTCCAATTTTGAGATCCAATCTCTGCTTCAAGTTACTTTTAAGTTTCAGACGTCCGATTATTTGAAATTATTTTATACTTGTACTTACTTTTAATACGTCATGTCATTTATTTCCCACCATTCCTTATCTACAATTTGTCGCGCTCGTGGTGATATACTTAACTCATTCAATAGTGTCACTACTATTTGCATCTCGCTCAGATTATATACCATCTGACGTCACGTCTTTAAGCCGTCTCGCTCAAATGTATGCATTGCTTTGCTTGTTTTAGAAATCCATATCGACCCGTGTGACATTGATGAAACTCTTTTCTTACAAACTGTATGGATCGCATCGCACAGCTGTCAAACATAAGTTCCGGTTCCAACAAAGAGGTTGAACGAAGTAGTTTGAGTCATGCTAGTTGGTTTTGTTTGTCCCAGCCAGCGGCGGCGGCGGCGGCGGCGCTATCTTGGCCATACCGGAAATCAAGAACTCGTGGAAGAATGCTTAAAATAATTTTTATTTGTTAACGTTTCATCAGGTTTTTCTCTCACTAATTAACATTCTTTATTGTACGAATGTATTATTATTATCTTATCTGATTAGTTAAAAACCGTATTGAAAATAGTTGCGGTTTTAAAAGTCTTCAGCCGACCCTGACGTCACCGATTCCAATTTCCGTTACATTTCTTAGCCACTCGTGATAGCACCCGGCTAGTAGCAATTGAAAAGCAAATATATGAATAACCCACAGTTGAGAGGTTAAATAAATTTTACCCCCGTGCCCTAAGAAGTTTTACTTCAAAAAGAAAAGAAAGAGATGGCACAATACGAATCATTATTGTCTAAGCGAGAACCAATAACGATCACCTGTCCCTTACCCGCGTACGCGTTTTTATCGAGCCACAGTATTGTCAAATGCTTGTTTTGACAGATGAGTGGCAGAAAAATCTCTGATTTTGAACCTTATGCTTATTGAGAACCAACTCTATCTCCATCTCAAAGATGTACGCATGCACTCCGTTTATTCCTTTCTCTGTCTACGCTCTCAATCGTCCCATCTTTGATTGTCAAACGAACGAATTCGACTGTCAAACCCGTCAAACCCAGTACATTTAACAGTCGAAATTGTTCGTTTGACAGCCAAAGACGGGGCGTTTGAGAGCGAATCGTTTCTCTTTCTAGACCGCAGGTCAGGATCTGATGATGAGATCCTGGAGAATTCGCTTCAAATATTATAGGCAGACCTATAGTGATTTTTGTGTTTTCATAATAAATAACTCATGCATTTCATGGTAAGCATAATATTGTGATGCGGAACTGATGATGAAGACCACACATGGCCACCAGTACTGCTCCAATCTACTATGCGTGGCTGACGCATAGCCTAAACCGGTGGACCTAGAGCCATGAAACTTTGTACAGGTGTTCCTTATGTAGCGTAGGGTAGCACTGGTAGCCCCACAGATATCTGTGGGTAGCCCTAACAGACCATCGGATTTGGTTTGCTCCGGACCGCGACCTTGGTACGCTCCGAACCATATCCGATCGTCTGGAGGGCTGTCCGTCCGCCCCAGACCAGACATAATTATTATTAAGACGGCGCCTTAGGCAAAAACAGCTTTTAGCAAAACACAAATCGCTCGGAATGATGAGTATTATTTCTGTACGTTTTTTCAGAAGCTTGTTTATCACGAGTGTCAGTGTGACTTTTCTTTCCCATAAACGTAATTTTATTAATTTAGCTCGATAGAAGGAAGTTGCCAGAAAATCTGTCTGTCACAATGTTTTATTTTACAATTTCGCACCGCATCTGAATTTTTGTTCTTGTTATTTATCTAATCATTATAAAAATGGCAAAGTATGTTCCTCTGTTAACTTGCTTAGCTTGGCTTTAACCTTTTTTTATTTAATTTCCTCTAAAAAATAGTTAAGGATGAAATTCTAAGTTCTGATTGCCTAGGGCCCGCCCTTAACATCAGTCCGGTGGTTAGGTCTGCCAGAGAACATGGTACGCTCCGAACCATATCCGCTCGTCTGGCTGGAAGGCGCAATCGGCGGTCCAGTCGCAAATTTACCTCCGAGCGCGCAACACGTCTCTCAAAACGGAGTCCGATTCTGATGCCGTAAATATTACGGAAAAAATATATATTTTGCCTGGTCTGAGAATCATACAGATTGCTTAGTCACCGTCAATATCTTAATATAAATATTTTTTGTATACTACCGCTAATTTTAGTCAGTGTGCCCTTGAGAATAAGGAGAAGTTATTTAAGGCGACCTAAATAAAAGGGTGACAAAAACGCTCGCAATCACACCCGACCAACATCGTTGCTAACGGTACCTCGTTTTCTTCACATGGTCTACATGTCTCTGAGCTATGACGCAAAAAAACAACTTTGAAGGCAACTGTCGGTCATTATTATTCCGCGGAGCTCATAAATTCCGATATTTTTCCATGACATCTATATATATAAAACCTTGAAAACACCGATTTGCCCTCAGATGAATAAAACACTGTGTTTACTTCCTTGCACCATTCGTAGACATCATCCATCTATAGTATATCCCGGTCAAGTTAACTGAGACTTGAATGGTGACGCCTTTACGGGACGCTTTTAAAGCAATGAGGTTTGAAACTGAAAGCTCGTCGTAGTAGTAGCAATTGGAGGAGTCAACCCAAGAACCACCATATAATTTGTTGCAACCTGAGGTTGCAACAGATAAACTAAGAAGAACTGTCAAAATTTACTTGTCTAGTGACATCTGAAGTGAGCAAAAGGCAGTTTTTAAGCCTATTGTGTCAAAATGGATCACAAGTTACCGGGTTGTAGAGTTGGAAGTCTAGGGAAGAAGTAAACAAGGGAACAAGTCAGCCTATAAACTTACTTATAGACACGGTTAATTTTATATCACCGTTCAAATTTTGGGGATTGATAGTACTCATCATTATGAACAACTTTCCCATAGAAACATATGGTCGCAAATGAAAAAAAAATTGTGTCTCTCATAATAGGTAACTTGAAAGCAGCTGATAGGCTCAATGTACTGGAGGGACGTTTTTTTTTTTTTTTTTTCATTTGCGATCCATATGTTTTTTGGGCAAAGTTGTTCTAATGTTGGGTACTATCAATCTCCAAAATTTGAACGGTGATATAAAATTAACCGTGTACAATAAGGTTTTATTTGTTGTGCCAGGGGTGTAGACTCACAATGATATGTGACCAAAGTACAGAACGACAAAAAAATATGTTGAGAAAGAATAGATCAGAAATGGTACACAAAGTGCCACAATGCCAGAACTGATTCCCGTTATAATTATCTTTATTCTCAAACAAAAGCCCTTACACGTGTAAAATACAAGGCAAGGTTGTATACATGAATTAATCTTAATATTAAGCGACCCATTTACCACACTTGGTCGACCTTGATTAGGGCTAGAGCAAATGTGATATACAGGGTGTTCGGCAGAACGTTGAACATAGAAAAATGGGAGGTAGGTGGGGGACATTTGCTACCTACTCAGCCCAAAAAATTTGGCCTAGGCCTCAAGTTTTATTTTATTTTGGATTTTCGTCACTTAAGTACAATATACTTTTATCTTTAAACACCTAATAAGTTTTTTGATGGGTAGATCTTTTTTAGGGTTCCGTACCCGAAGGGTGCCAAACGGGACCCTATTACTGAGACTTCGCTGTCCGTCTGTCCGTCCGTCCGTCCGTCTGTCACCAGGCTGTATCTCATGAACCGTGGTAGCTAGACAGTTGAAATTTTCACAGATGATGTATTTCTATTGCCGCTATAACAACAAATACTAAAAATCAAAAGAAATTTAATATTAAGGGGGGCTCCCATACAACAAACGTGATTTTTTTGCTCATTTTTGCTCGATATTGATAATGGTAGCAGGTAGACGCTTTATTAACGCTAGACGCTTATTTAATTATTTATTTTTTAAGTAAATAATATACTCAATACAATATATTGAGTATATTATTTACTTAAAAAATAAATAATTAAATTAAAATTAAATTAATATTTAGGGGGGCTGCCATACATTTTTTTGCGGTTTTTTATAGATAATGGCACGGAACCCTTCGTGCGCGAGTCCGACTCGCACTTGGCCGGTTATTATTTATTAGAATCTTAATGATTGGTAGGTCCTTTTAAAATTAATATTTGTTGCAGGTTATTGCTAGACACAAAGTTAAAAAAAAAAACAAACCTGAAAAAAGAGTAGTGTTTTTAAAGCTTAACTTTATGTTGCTTTTTAAAAGAACTTTTATTAATATTATTATTAGATATGTATGAAAAAAGCAAAACCGCCCGGTTAAGGTCCTGCTATAAGAGTCTAACATCAACATGATTTTTTAAAACATTTCTACAGTACAGTTATATTGAAATTGAAATTGGGATAATGGGCTAAAGTGGTCCAAGAACCTCCACATATAAGACCCACACCAATCGATAAAAAGACAAAAGAGAAACAAAAAACCAAAAAAAAAAGAAGAAAATCGAGGGAAATATTATTTATAGGCATATTGTGTTTTTCATAATAGCTCATGCATTTGCTCATAGTAAGCATAATATTGTGATGCGGAACTGATGATGAAGACCACACATGGCCACCAGCACTGCTCAATACTAGGTACAAATACAAACCGGTGGACCTAGAGCCATGAAACTTTGTACAGGGGTTCCCTAAGTAGCGTGGGGTAGCAATGAAATCGGATTTGACGAAACTAATTCCCCAAGGTGGGGGGGGAATAGGGGGTTACAGTTTGTATTAAATTCAATCTAATCAAATAGGGTTTGTCGAAGTCGGTATTTTTTAATTTTTACTTATTGTTTCAATTATTATTTTTTCAGTGACCTGTTTCTTATATTTTTATAAACTAATGGTCTGTTTCAGGAAGTCTTGGGCTTACACTTTAAGACGCAGGTAATAATCTCTATGCTCAATAGAATGACAACGTGAAAGCCAATAAAGGCCCTATGCCGTGCTTCTTTTACAAACAATTAACCCAAATCTCGTGATATTGCATCAACCGATGTCATGTATTGATCCTCTCTAATCCAGACATTGATTGATATTGATAACGATATCGGCGTTGTTGCTACTAGCCAATTGTCACGAAGAAGCCGGGCACCGCATGGCGATCGGTCTAATGTTTAGGCGAATGTCTTATCGACAGCCGGAGTTAGTCCGTACTTCAGTACACGATAAGATGCCAGCGCGCATCGAGCCTCAGTAGCAGTCCGGCGCGGGCGCATAATACCGCTCTATCGAAATTTCTCCGAGCATGTTTTGAAACTAACGGCAATAATACCCACCTGATATGTACTTGGAACACGGTGTGTTTGACAAACAAAGGTGTAGTGACAAGGGCTGCTTTTACTTCGGCCTGTGCGGTTAGTTCACCGGTTTGCAGTTTCCTCAGTTGGGTCGTATTTTGGTGCGTATAAAAGTTTTTTTTTGCGATAGATAGGTAAATTCGCGGAGGTGGATGACCCGAATTGAGCGAGTCGAAAAAATGTTTTGAGAATAAAAATAGGCGTAGGTACATTTATTTGTGTCTGTCTTTCTTCAGGCATCATCATCAAACAGCTCTCCGGTTGTGATGTCTATGAAGTGCTAGTTAGAGATGATAGTTTGTTGACAATACGGTGTCGTTGTGCGGTTTGAGAAAGCAGTTAATTATTAACGTCCAAACACATACAATAGTTTCCTAACTGTGGTTTAATTATCCATATCTCACACATCAAGTGTAAACATGCATGTTAGATCACACTTTGCTTATCTGCGATGACACCGACAGACATTCACTCACTCAGACGCTTCATAATTAATTTTGAATTGAAATAAAACGCAAACTGACAAATAATAGCAAACCGGTACGGTCAACAGTGTGCGTGTAGTACATGATTGAGATAACCGAGAAAAGTTGTGTGAAATCTGGTTAATTTAGAATTGTAAGGATAATGAAAAAATATCAGTAATATTTACCAGATTTATTAAACTCTTTGTTTATTTGCTTGCCTCTACTATTATTATTGTATGCAGTACAGTCAGCAGCTTTACCAGCTGTTTACCAGACATTTGAACTAGCATTCCTATTTCCATGAACAATAGCGCCTTTCAACTGCAGATGTAAAGCGTCTGGCTGCTGTCTATACGTCTCGCTCTGTGAGCATCGAAGGCAAACATCAGCAACAATGTTTAGTTTCTCTGACCTTTCTAATTCCCTCCATTTCACTCGGAGACGAAGGTAAATGTCAAGTTCTCATGTTTTACCGTAAAACATGGGAACTTGACAAAAAATCTATTTCGCCGCGGGTTTATTGAATTTCACACAAATTGATTGCTCCTTTATCCGCTCATCAGTGGGTAATTGCTGAGGGCCGATTAGGCCATTTCCACTGACTATAGGGGTGAAAAGGTTGTTTAGGTACACACATATATTATATATTACACATAGCGCTGCATGTATGCATAGCTTATTAATTTTCTCATGTGTATTCAACTGCATTCTTATTAGCAAGGCTTATTAATATTAACCCCTGCATTGTCGTTATTGCAGGTGCGCAATAGCAATAAATAATAATCTAATCAAACAATCAAATACGTAGGTACCTACTTTATCAGAATTATTTTTTATTTTTATTTAACCAACTTCATCAATTTGGTTGTATTTTTTAACCGACTTCAAATAATTCACCAAGTTATAAACTTTAACAAAAAAGTGGCCCAGTGCGAGTCGGACTCGCCCATGAAGGGTTCCGTAGTATCATGTAATTATTAGACTGGATTTTTGTGTTGTATGTAACTTTGTTTTTCATAGTCTTTGTATGAATGACAAAGTTAGCTTTGCGGTTTTTAATAAATGTTTTATATCTTAAAAACTGCTCATTACATTTTGTTCAAACCAATTTTCATCGTAAGTTTATATTGAGATACACAGCATATATTTTTTATAGATTTATCACTCTCTTACTTTAAATATGGATTTAGTATACAATCAGTATGTGTTCAATCTCTTGTATTTACCAGGCCGCATTAGCATAGTAACTTTTGTGACGCAATACTACATCCATACTGCATGCTCCAGAACATTTTGTAGGTCCAAAAGGTAAAAAGGTTTTGGGTCATACCCGTTCAGGGCTTTGGATACCAACTTTATTTGCAACTTTGGACTATAGATACGAGCTATATCTAGGTCCACATGGCTACTCCTGCCTGTCATCTGGTAGAGGAGTTCCTACTGCGTGTTCAAGATCACCGTCTGGGTCCCAAAGATCTTCGGACGATATCCTTTCAAGGCTTCGAATACCTACCAACCAAACCAGAACAACAACTTCTATGTTTTTTCAAAACCTTTACAGGATAATATAGACGCAGAACGATGAATTATGACAGAATTGGTGAATTATGTGAACAAAAAGGCATTAGTCATATTTCACTGGACCACAAATTGACCAACGATAACATATACATGGAAATCACAAAAGAAAAAATCACACTTAACTATAATAAATTCAAAATTTTCAATAAAGTACACGGTAGGTACACGCGAGTCACGGTTCGAGTCACTTCGGTCGCGTCGCTCTGGTAAATTGAATAAATGAGTACATAGTTTGTTTAGAGCTCCATAGTAGACAGCATCCTCCCAGTCCTTCGTGGGCCTTCTCTACAACTGCCAGCCAGATACCATTTCACAGATTGCCTTGTACAAAGCAGCCATCACATAAACGATGAGTAGCGGTACAATAAAAACTTTTGCTGATCGTACATATAGTTTGTAACATCTCTACATCACCGGAGTTGGTCCATTAGTCTCATTGACATCTTCCTGGCAAGGATCAATGAAATGAAAATATTATTCAGGGATAAGTGAGACATTTTTTTAAAATCTCAATTCTACCTACTTACATAAGATTTTTATGAGCTTCTCGACGTTTTTACACTTATTTTTATGAGCAAAAGTTACGAAAGAATTATGATGTAAGAGATTTATTGATTTAAGAGTAAGTATTCTAGATGTTTACCTCGACGCAATTCAATCTGAAAATATGCAATATACTTGAAGTACCTATACATTTTATAAACGCACCTACTCGTAATTCTCGTAATGGCAACACATGGCAACACACTGATGCGACAACCATTTTAGAAAAGACCAAAATTAGGTTCTGAGTAGAAAAATCACCTGTCAAGATGAATGTGCGTGACCCAGACAGCTCCCATTAAACCAGTCAGGAACCCATAGTCTATTCAATCTCCATTTATAGAGAACCGTTAGCAATTGCCCATCATGGCATTACAAGATCCACTTTCGTTATATCTACTTACTCTAACTGGGACGAGACGGTACAACTTGAGATAAGCCCTCCATTGTCCGTAATAAATAACAGAACAACACATCGTGGACACATTGAAGAAGATAAGCAATACAATGCTGTTTGTAATACAAATACAAACTACTGAAAGTCGAAACTGGGCTGGCTAATTAATCACCCGGAGGATTACCCAGAATTACTGTTACTAAATAAACAACAAGGTGATTATCATCATAATTATCAATAATCAATGGTCTTTCTTTCGTAATGTAGAGCAGAGTTGAAGTTATTGGGGACACAGGCAGGATCGTCACGCATTCTTCCTGGACAGGACCTCCGTACTAATTTTGAGTGTGATAGTGGAAGGAACTACAATCGTTCTGGGGGGCAGTGCTACTAAAAAAAGCGTACCATTAGCAATGTGCAACGCCAAAAGAATGCCTCAAAAACGCCTTGCGAATACTGGCAATCCATTTGCGATGTGTTATCGGAATACCAAATGACGCCATTTCGGGCGTTTAAGAAGCGGTCGAGATCCAATTGCAATGCGTTTCCCAGTGCAGCATAGAGCTCCTGATCACGAGATTTGATTTATCAGACGTGCCCCGACTTGATCACAACTATACACATTTAGCCAGAAGGTCGAACCTGCTCTTACGAAGGAACTTTCTCACTTACTCCAAAGTAATCTAAAATCAAGGGCTATTGAAAACTGTGTCAAGCCACTTTTAACGATATGTGTGTACAATAAAGTTATCATCACGCATAAAACTAATCACGTCGGTAAATCTTGTCATCAGGTCTACATAGCCAGTAAGAATGGCGATGAAGGAATGGCTACAATGGCTGCCGCCGCCACGGTCCTTGCTGGCGCTTCTGCTAGCCATGACGGGGTTCAGCGGAAGACTGTTCGCCTCACATGTGACCAACTCGCCAACGCTGCTGGTGGATGCTTGTCACTCCCTCTGCAGGCTGGTGGGGCTGATAACAACACTACTTGCCTATAAGGTAAGATTTCTTCATCTATTCAACCTTCGTCTCAAGTAGAGTAAATTTTTCAGTGTCCTCAATATCATACTAAACGACGAAACAAACCGACCCCAAGAATGGCCCTGACCAAAGGTGTCCACTAACACTGGCTGCATTATGGAACATACAGCGGACGGTAAAATATTCCTGCGCGAAATTACACCAATAGCATAGGTATAATCCTACTCTACTACAGATTCCATGATAGGTACTATAAACCTCGGATCGGAGGAACATGAGAGTTCCGCCAGGCGACTTCTTGCACCCTTACCACACAACATTTCGAAATCTTCATTAACTTAGCTAAATTTGACTACAGCATCTTAAAAAATTGCAATTAGTCAGTGGCGTATTTACCATACTATGTCCCGGGGCGGCAAGATGCGTCCGTCCGACCTGATTAATACTATAAGATTTGTTTTTCTTTTATAAAAGAGAATTACAAAGTCATCCCCCTATAGAAGTTAGGAATAAATAAATAAATAAAATATGGCCTTTGAGATATTCGTTAATCAATTTGCTAGCCATGTGTTTCCGGAGCTTTTAATGCCTCATGAGGTGAAATTTCTGAAGCCTGACGCCGCGCCGCGCTTTGTTTACTTGTAGGGTACAAATCTTTCATCTTGCTAGCCATGTGAAATTGCTGAGGCGGCTGCCGCCGCCCACGTGTACTTGCGGTACTTGTGAGGTACTCGTCACTAGACATACTGGCCGTGTGAAATTTCTGAGGCTGCTATAACGCCGCCCTATGTTTGCTTATAAGGTACTCGTCACTCGTCTTGCTAGCCATATGAAATTTCTGAGGTGGCTAGCGCCGCCCCATAACTTCTTGTACGGTATACTCATCTTTATTTTCATAGCAATAATTGCTTACTAAAACGAAGTAAAGCAAATTGTAAGATTAATGTAATCCTCTCCCCACATAATATGTTCTGTTATTCGTTCATGCTACAAGTTTTAAGAGGCCCCACAGCCTGTAAACATCTTGTTAATTTACATGTACTAGCTATAACCTAGGATTAACTTACACTGGGTTGTACCATTCCTACTATGAGAAAATAAAGATCTTTGAAAAGAAAGAAGGTATACTCATCACTGGACTTGCTGGCCATGTGAAATTTCTGAGGCTGCTAACGCCGCCTCATGAGTATTTGTAAGATATTTGTCACTCGACTTGCTAGCCATGTGAAATTCCTGAGGCGACTGACGCCGCCCTGTGAGTACCTACTTGTAAGCTATAATCTAGCCTAGCTATGCACCACGAACTTAAATAGTTACTAAATTAACAATGTTTTTAGGTGACTATTTTGCTGTGCAATAAGTATTTTTGCTTAGGATTGGGATTATTTTTTATAAAAAGTATTTTTTTTATATGCAATTAAATACTAGCTGAAGTTAAATTCATCACTACTCAGAACTCACTATATACCTAGCTTGTGTAAAGGTAAACACAAGTTGATGAAGTCACTCATTCGCCTTTTGTGTAACACAGAGAATGTAATTTGCATTGTAATTTGGATCGGTTTCACAAGTGGACTTATTGATAGTCCTGGTGTCAGAAAGAAAACATTCTCGAACCAACTTCCTACACTAAGCCATTGTTATGTAATCGAAATCCTTAGTAGTTTATACTCCGTTAACTGTAACTTCACGGATTAGATACATGCTATAAATAGTCCGATAGTAGACCAACAGAATGCCAGGGAAAAACTAAGATATACACGTAATAAGCTCTCTAGCACTTTAGCATCCTGTGTCTTCATTGTGTGCAATCACTTCACTTGTTATCACTGGACAAAGTACTGAGTAAACGTGTATTTAGTAGCAATTACGAGTACTATTAGATCTACTTATGTAAAGTGGTTACTGAACCCTCTTTGATTAGAAAGACACGCAATCCTGATTTGTTAACTTTTAAGATACCTATAACTAATAAATTTATTATTCACTCAATATCTAACATAAGTAGGTACTATGAATTATTTTTGATCTTGTCATAGGAACTTATTTTGAATGAATTGAACAAATTTTAATAGGTAAACCATTTACCCACAACTTACACATTATATACTTACTACTACTTACTAGAGTTAGTTATAGTCGTAGGAGAATAATTTTACGAATTATATAAATCTGCCTGAATCACATTAGATTTGACGTCATCAAAAAACCCCGGTCTTGGATGTTTACATGTTTGTGATGTTGCTGTTTCTGGTTCCCACGACACAGGGTATCCTAGTGTGGGGCTGAAGCAATGGTAAATGTTTTTATTATGTTTAAATATTCCAGAGACTATAGTACAGTAAAATTATAGCTCAGGCCTTGCGTTAGCTCCGGCATCTCTGATTTTTGCAGACATGTCTATGATGCTGGCCACATGAATATTCCAGGTTTGTGACCTCGAGGTCCGAACGCAACCTTGTCAAAAAACGAAAATTTCGCCTTTATTTCCAATTTTGGCGAGTTTCAGCTTAAGGCGCCTCATGAATAAATTAGGGGTGCTTTTTTCATGTGTATTTCAGGAAATACTAGGCAAATCGTAATCAATTTCTGGTATATGTAATTTGACTGTATAATCTAGAGTTTTCATGAAGGAAAACGTGTTTGGATAAAATTTTCTCGATAGAAAATAAATACAAAGTCAACCCTTTTTTCCAATATTTTTTCCTTTTTTACCGCAGTAGTAGTAAATATGATCTTTCTATTAATTGTAATATGCGGGGAATTGTTGTTATTAGCGATTTGAAGATTGAAATGTAATTCCCTGGAATAGCTTATTTTTTATGATTTTTTTTCCGTTTTGGCGCTTACGTTGATTCAGATTGGGCGCGAGCGCACAATTGCCATCCTACTTATTCCTGTTCCCGAGTTATATTTGCTTCTCACTTCCGCAATCTTCGTTGACCTTGGTTTGTAATTATTCGTACCTCGCCTTAAAGGACTAGTTTCCAGAGTTCCGTACCCGAAGGGTGCCAAACGGTACCCTATTACTGAGACTTCGCTGTCCGCTGTCTGTCTGTATGTCTGTCACCAGGCTGTATCTCATGAAACGTGGTAGCTAGACAGTTGAAATTTTCACAGATGATGTATTTCTGTTGCCGTTATAACAACAAATACTAAAAAAATCGGTTAAGTGCGGGTCGGTATCGCACACTAAGGGTACCGTACCATCGTACAACAAATCAAAAGCACTCAAAACAATAAAAAAATAAACAAGAAGAAAATTTAAAAAGTTTATGCCTTCACGAGATTTGAACCGACGACCTCCGGATTGAGAGTCTACATCATACCGGCTGAGCTACCACAACCATGTGGGTTGACGCGAAATATGCTATCATATTTAAATGTGTAGTATATGTGTCTATGACATGGTGCTAGATATGACAATAAATAAACAGTTTCAGTCAAGATCTCCATTTTGAAATGCGTAAGTGTATCTAAACACGTCTCTTGTATCGGGGCCCCCTTTAATTTGCAATATCTCTCGTATTTCAGTATTTGTGGTTGGTGCGGCAACAGATATACACATTCTGTGAAAATTTCAGCTTTCTAGCTATTACGGTTCGTGCAGACGGACCCGGTGACAGACAGGACGGACGGACGGACGGACGGACAGACGGACAGCGAAGTCTCAGTAATAGGGTCCCGTTTGGCACCCTTCGGGTACGGTACCCTAAAAACAAAAGAAATTTAATATTAAGTGGGGCTCCCTTACAACAAACGTGATTTTTTTGCTAATTTTTGCTTGATACTGATAATGGTAGCAGGTAGACGCTTAAAATGTTTACGATATATTGAGTATATTATTTACTTAAAGAAGAAATAATTAAATTAAATTAAATTAATATTTAGGGGGGGCTCCCATACAGCATGTTTCTTTTTGCGGTTTTTAATCGATAATGGTACGGAACCCTTCGTGCGCGAGTCCGACTCGCACTTGGCCGGTTATTTCAAATACCAAGGACATTTTTAAAGAAGACTAAATTATCTACAACATGAATCTAGAAATGTTCCTGTATAACTAATACTTTGACTTTTATGGGGGTCCAAAATACGCCTAAAACAATCAAGACGAATTTTAATAGAATCAGGTGGGTTACTATCAACTCTTATAGCAGGACCTAAACCGGGCAGTTCTGCTTTTTTCATACAAATTCATAACATTCTAGTATTGAAAAAGCAAAACTGCCCTGCCACTCGATTATAAACGTCAAGACCAATTTTATGTGAGTCTCTAATCTTCCCTTTCGTATACATACCTACTCCTCATTATTTTCTCTTCACCACAGCGCACCTCGGACACTCCATAGAACGCTCGTAAAATAATCACCTCTTACTACTACATAACCAAATGATGGTTGTATACGTGCAAATGTGTGCGTAAACTTTTCTAGGGCTGGTGGCGCGGCAAATGCAGTGATATTAAAGTATACGCGTCGTCACTCGTCCGGCGTTCAGCCACAGATTACTAAATAGTTACGTTCAGCCCTGTCTTGTCTATTGATTTGATCCTTTAACCAATCTTTTGACGCCAGGGGTGGGGTGCGGTATCTGAATCAGCGCGGGAAGAGAGTGGCCGTTCTGTACGGAGTACTATTATCTCTTCTGTGACCACAGTACGAACGAGCGGACGAGGGCGCAGGCCGTGAGGGGCGCCTGCGCAACACATTCGGCTGGGCCCGCATCGAGGTCGTCGGCCGACTTTCCGTCCACGTCCTCTTTGCCTCCTTCGCCCTGGCCCTGGTGGTGAATGCCCTACAACTGGGGGTCCACTCGTCACACGGCCAGCCGCCGAGATATCCGCGTGTCATTGTGGGGAGTGCAGTGATTGGGCTGCTGCTGCATGCGATCAATTATATGCTGTTGGCTGGTGAGTTACTACTTAATTATTACAGATCCATTATGACTTTGAGTTTCAGTCAAGACTTAAGTTATTTAGCTATTGGTTATTGGTTAAAAATCGCAAAGTGAAAATAAAAACAATCGTGTCTTGGATGTTTGTTTGTGAATTCGCTAGGGAATTGTATAAACATAAATAATGCCTATTGATGCTGTGAGGCAACTGCTATACGTTACGTATTGAATGCTCAATAGGTAGGTAATCAAGCCAGAGAATAACATTTGCTATTCACTTCGATATACATAATGGAACTAATCGATTTGTTTATACAAGCTATCGTTTATAAACATAAACACCCAGTATCCAGAATGTCCATTATTCTATGACAAATGGAGATTTCTCACGAACCTCGGTACAGAATACTACTACCACCAAGTCGAGCAAAGAGCAAAGAGCAAACATTCATTCATTCATTCATTAATTCATTCATTCATTCATTCATTCATTCATTCATTCATTCAAACGTAGAGGCGCAGCGATACCATCCTTTACTGAAATTTCATTTTGACTATACAGGGTGTGACAGAAACGGGTGTACATCATTCTGAACAACTTTCACTATGGGACCGACTTGATCAGAGCAACTAGTGCCCAACTAATACCCATCAATACGAACAACTTTCCCCAAGAAACATAATAATTATGCTCGCAAACGAAAAAAAATTTGGGTCTCCCATAGTAACTTGAAATCAGCTGATCGGGGCAATGTACTGGGTGACGAAAAAAATTTTTCATTTGCGACTATGTTTCTTGGGGAAAGTTGTTCGTATTGATGGGTACTATCATTCCCAAAAATATGGTCAGC
>OY735253.1:9016725-9040890 GCA_963457715.1 Argyresthia albistria | reverse complement strand
TCCTCCTTTTCTCAGAGAGGGTGATGAAAAGTATTGAAAAGTAGTGTCCACCTCAGGAGTAAAAACTATTTTTGGCTTGAGTGATGGAAGAGCTACTTTGAAACCCTCGCTCCCTCAGGATTCTACTTATGAGTCCCTCGTTTCTTGGTCGCTCAGGATTAAAAAAACTCGCCCTAAAAATAGTTCTTTACTCCCTTGGTAAACAATCTACTAATTGATTTGTGTTGTTCCCATAGGGTGGAAGCTGAAGCAGCATTTTTTCTAATAAAGGCATCCATGTATTCATAACATATCCCACATTTACCTCGAGGAAAACATGACATGATCTTATCTTTTTCGACATCTTATAGCTTGTCTTCAACTCTTCTTACATTTGCACAAGAAAAAATATGTATTCCTATCGTATTTTTATCATTATAGTCCCTTTCTGCCCAGAACCTTGATTAACATATTTTGAAATCAAATAAATTCAATTACATCTTCTTTCCTTTTGTTACAGAGAGGAGGATTTGGACGAGGCAGGCCCGCACCCTAAACATAAGTTTACAATAAAAAACACATAACCTACACTCTCTTTCACTTGTCATTGTCAAGGGTCCCACCCACTTTAAATAATATGAAACATTAACAATACATAATTTTATTTTACATTTTCTACAAATTAATATAAATAATTGTGAAATCATTTACATTTCCCTAAGATGACAAAGGCATTCCCGAGAGGAATAACAAGTGCTTGTTCAGTAGATATTGCAACAGGTTTACTTGCAACATCACTAAAATCGGATTAAATTGAGCCATAGCGCGAGTGAAGTGAAACGCTATCTGATTAAAAACTTCACATAACGCTATCCACTGATTAACGATACAATGCACAAGCCTTGAGAAGCCAAAACGATGATATTTGCGTTTAGTTTAGATTTTAGTACAATTTAACTACACCATAACGCGCTAACTCAAATCTATCGACCGAAAAATGAGAAAAGTAGCATTTGTCCCATAAATGCGACCAATCAATAATTTTTTTTGAATAGTTTTTCTGTCGATTTGAGTTAGTGAACAATGGCGGATATCTATCAATTGCACGTCGGCGTCTCTGAGTAGACCTTGGGCGGCGGCGGCGCGGGGAACTCTCCCAGGTGGTCGATGTAGTACTGGAAGGCGCGGTAGGGGCGCAGCTCCCACGGGACCTGGTCTTCCATGTGCGTGAGAGTCACTCCCAAGTCTTCCAGCGTCGGCATGTCTTCGACTATCTTGTCGGAGGTGGCTTCCTGGAATAATTCATAATTTATTCAGGTAAAAAGTTAGGCACATAGTTGTATGGATCCCAGTCTCCTAAACTAGGTTTATCACCTGTATTTCAGGAGGCAGGTATTTTATGAAATGGGTAATGAGATATGTGGAATAGAAGAAAGACAATTGTAATTTCGAAAGATGAAGATATGGTGCAGCTAGTACACATTTATCTTTGTCCAAAAAGGGGCAAAGGTCAAAGGGTAGCAAAGCCACCATAGTGTGACATATTTTTAACCGACTTACGGCCGATCCCAATAAGCGATCTCTATCCGTGATCTGCAGATTACGCGTTACATTTGACAGTTGCGCTATGTGATTTATGTCAAAATTGACAAACGATCTGAAATCTGCAGATTATGGATAGAAGATAGGTTATTAATCTCGGCCGTTAAAAAAGGAGGGGGTTCTCAATTCGGTTGTATGTTTTTTCAACCGACTTAAAAAAAGGAGGAGGTTCTCAATTCGACCCGTATGTATTTTTTTTTCTATGTTTGTTACGCGATAACTCCGCCAATTATGAACCGATTTGAACAAATCTTTTTTCGGCGTATAGGTAATACCTCAAGGGTGGTCCCATTGACACCAGGTCAGGATCTGATGATGGGATCCTGGAGAAATCGAGAGAACTCTTCAAATATTATAGGCAGACCTATAGTGATTTTTGTGTTTTTCATAATAACTCGTGCAAATGCACATAGCATAATATTGTGATGCGGAACTGATGATGAAGACCACATATGGCCACCAGATCTGCTCAATACTAGGTACAAATACAATGCGTGGCTGACGGGCAGGCAACGCATAGCCTAAACCGGTGGACCTAGAGCCATCAAACTTTGTACAGGGGTTCCTTAGTCGCGTGGGGTAGCACTGATATAGGATTTGACAAAATTAATTCCCCAAGGGGGGGGGGGATAAGGGGTTACAGTTAGTATTAAACTCAATCTAATCAAATAGGGTTTGTGGAAGTCGGTTTTTTCTAAAGTTTACTTTTTGTTTCAATTATTATCATTATTTTTTTTATGTGTTACCTCAAAACTGGTACTATTTATGAACCGATTTCAAGAATTCTTTTTTTGTTTGAAAGGGTTACTCATAAGTTTGGTCCCAATTTTTGAAAATCAGGAATCGGTCCAATAGTTAGGTCACTACACGAAAATATCTGAAAAGTAGCGTGGGGTAGCACTGAGATGGGATTTGACAAAATTTATTCCCCAAGGGGGGGGGGGGATAAGGGGTTACAGTTTGTATTAAACTCAATCTAATCAATAGGGTTTGTGGAAGTCGGTTTTTTCTGAAGTTTACTTTTTGTTTCAATTATGAGTTTTCGTTTCGTTTTCGTAGCATTATTAACTTTGTCTAGGTCTACTGCAAGTGTTAACTTGGTTGTGAATGTTGCGATTTGCGACACACGACACGATATTATTATTTATTTTTTATAATTTTTTGCAAGATGAGTAAATATATTGTATAAGCCAGTTTAACGTATCAATGTCTCAATACGACAATAGTCCCAAGAAGGACTCATCTGAATGAAAATGAAAAAAAAAATGAAAAAAAATTTATTTGCAAAAACAATTTACAGCACAGATTAACAATGATTCCCACACTAGGCATGCCTGTATCGTGGGAAACTCAATTTGATTGTAAGTTTCTTGATTTGCGTCATTTACACATTACACTAGCAAATATAAGAAAAATAAAAAAAAACTATGAAAATAATATAATATAAAAACATTATATATATAATAAATAAATAAATAAAAATAAAATTCACACAAGAATACTACATACAAAGTTGTCAAATCACATCTCACACATCCCATCTGTTGATTTTAGTAAAAAGTTAAAATTAACTATTTTAAGAAACTATGGTATAAATATTGTAGCTAAGTGACAACCCTAGCCGTTTGAGCAAGAGTAGGTGGTTATCATGCGAACTGGGGCCCAGTGAGCTTACTATTTGTTATTTATACTATGCCCACGGCACAACATACCTTCTCGAGCCCCTCCCAGTGCAGGAAGCCGAGCGGCCAGGCCGGCGAGATGAGGTTCGTGAGGAACACCTTCACGGGGATGCTGAGGTCGTACTTCATGTCGTAGCGCCAGTAGCCCCACTTGCTGTCCTTGCGCATGAGCAGGTAGAACCAGTCGACCAGGTCCGCCAGCAGGTAGCCCTTGGGGCTGGGAATAGGACACGGGTTCATATTGAATGTGCTTTGTGGCACAGGGTGTTCATCCCTTACAAATTAGAACTAGAAACCCTTCGTAAACAAGAAATGGCGTGAGGAGTAACATTTGTACTTTAAAACGCCATGGTTTCAGTTAACACTTCTAGGTGGCGCTAATCTTAGAATAAATCATATATATCTTAGCGCCATCTCGTGGTATTTACAATTTTTCGATGGTGCTGCACCAAGCGATAATGGCCTCGAACTAAAGAAGCTTCCGTATCATCTCAGTTTACGCCGGTGACATATTTTGATCTAGGTGGTCTATCTGTATTAGTATAATATTATAGTATCTGTGGTAAGTGTAATGTATAGCGCGTATCCAATAAATCCTCAGTCTGTCATCCGCCACCGTTGTGTCATTACGTCTATACCATCCCAGTAGTTTTTCCCTCTTACCAAGTGCATATCAGTATGAGCCAAGACTGGTATTTTGTACTAGCGTGGTGCTTTGAAGAGCCCCCTCCCCCCTAAAATGGTCACGTAGTATGGGTACGTTCCCTTACCCGATAGCCTGGTAGGTCTGGCTGTGCGTGTCGCGGTCGCGCGCCGCGTTCACGATGCCCTGCGCGACGTCCGACACGAACACCGGGTACTTGACCGTCTGCTGCCCGTTCTTGTACAGCGCCATGTAGTTGCCGGTGCGCCGCCACGGAGACGCCAGCTGCCTGCGGCCCGGAAACGGGTTGGGTGAGTTGAGATGCTGATAGGACCGTGTAAGAAATACACCGCGCTCCATTATTCGTATCATAACTCGGGTGCAGAGAGTGCCAAACTCAAATGCAGCTAGCTGGGTCATACATGTCTGTCGTATGGATGTCGGCGGCCGATTGTAGAATCGGGCACATCATGATGTGCCGACATGTGCCCCGCCATTTCATGATATGCCCAAGCAATACTGGGCACATCATGATGTGGCGGGTTTTAACATGAGATACAGCCTGGTGACAGACGGACGGACAGACAGCGAAGTCTCAGTAATAGGGTCCCGTTTGGCATCCTTCGGGTACGGAACCCTAAAAAACCTGTACTCAGCTCGGGAATCGAACCCGGTTGTTTTGAAAAAAAAACTTACATTATTTCTATTTAGATATCGACTGTAATGGCTCTATGAAACATGATATCTAAAATGAATAAAATGCATTGTTTTTAACCGACTTCCCAAAGGAGGAGTTTACAATTCGTCCGGATGTTTGTTTGTTTGTTTTTTTTTTTTATGTATGTGCCTCGATAGCGCCTAAACGGATGGACCGATTTGGAAAATTATTTTTTTGTTTGAAAGGGTTTACCTTCCCATTGGTCCCATTGACACCAGGTCAGGATCTGATGATGGGATCCTGGAGAAATCGAGGGAACTCTTCAAATATTATAGGCAGACCTATAGTGATTTTTGTGTTTTTCATAATAACTCGTGCAAATGCACATGGTAAGCATAATATTGTGATGCGGAACTGCTGATGAAGACCACATATGGCCACCAGATCTGCTCAATACTAGGTACAAATACAATGCGTGGCTGACGGGCAGGCAACGCATAGCCTAAACCGGTGCACCTAGAGCCATGAAACTTTGTACAGGGGTTCCTTAGTAGCGTGGGGTAGCATAGCACTGATATGGGATTTGACAAAATTAATTCCCCAAGGGGGGGGGCGGGGATAAGGGGTTACAGTTTGTATTAAACTCAATCTAATCAAATAGGGTTTGTGGAAGTCGGTTTTTTCTAAAGTTTACTTTTTGTTTCAATTATTACATACTTTAATTTATTTTAGTAGGTGTTTGAAGTGACCACCTTTACAATTTCAACAAGTTCAGGCATGTAAAATTGTGTCTATGGTTGTTTGTACCTAAAATTTTCACTTCTCCATACAAATCAACTGACCCAATATCATTATTGCTCTGATCAATTTGATCAGAGCAATAAAGTTGCTCCAATCAAATCAGTTTCTTAGTGAATGTTGCTCAGAATGATGTCCCTAACAGCCCCTTAAAATATAGCTAGGGGTTTCACAGTCAGTCACCCAGTCCAGTATATCAATATCACGAATATCACGATTACCAAAGAGAGGATAAACCGCAGTGTGGACGCTATAAATAAACGGTCAAGTGCGGGTAGGACTCAAGCACCAAGGGCTCCAATCACACTTGGAGAGCGTAACATGTTTAAACACGATGCCGATACCGACACCGCCGGTTGCGTGGTAGGGGGGCAGGGCCGGGAGTCGCGTACAGGAGTGGCATGGAGATAGCTATTGCGAGGCGCAGAAATCTGGTTCCGGCTTGTCCACGGCATCGTGAACAAACTAACCGGAATTTTGCGCTCTCGCTACAGTATAAATACTGCCATGCGATTCGGCAAGCGACTCGCAGCCCTGCCGCCAATCATCGGTGATGATCACCTCAAGAAGCGATCCTCGGAGCCGTAAATGTCGCTCGCCCTGATGACGGTGGCGGTGGGGAACTCCTCCACGACTGCGCGCTCGCCGCAGTACTTGCTGATCTTGAACTGCGAGGGCTTGCTCATCACCAGCGGCGTGGGCTGCTCGCTCGCGTTCAGGTACGACAGGTGGATGAACCGCTCCACGCCTTGCTGGCGGGATATCCTGGGGGATGACAATAAAGGCTTAAAAAAGTTTTACTTACATAGAGACTGGATTACATGCATTTGCATATTTAGCCCCTTTTCCACGAAAGTTGCATATATCAGCATTATTTAGGAAATCTTGCATATTTCACTCGATTTCCATGTCGTACTGGACGTAAAACGGTCCTTTTCCCCTTACAAAAATGTAAAAAGCGATCTTAGATAAAAGTCACCATCTCGCATTACATTTAACATTGTAAATATTAATTAGTTAAATACATTTTTAAGTAAAGTTATGGTAAATTTTAAAATTCATTGTTAAATAAATTTTTAACTTGATATTTTCGCAAATACGATTGTTATTGTTGACAAATAACAGTTTTATAAATTGAAAAACATTTAAAATATGTACTACTTTTTTATAATTTATGTTGCATATATTGGCTCTTTTCATGGATTTTCGTGCATATTTTAGCTGTTTTTCTTACATATTATTTAGGCTTTTTATGTTGCATATAATCCAGTCTCTACTTATATTAGTAGTTTAATAACTGAAAACACCCTTTCAAGATCAAGAGAAGACCTCTTATATATTTATAAGAATAAAGACATTAAATGAGCCCGGAAAAATTATGCATCGAAAAAGTATTCGAATTGAAATGTCAGTGGCTCTTGTGTAAAACATCATAAGGTTAATTTCATATGAACTCAAACACTTTTTCGCACTGTCAAACGTCCCTGCTTGAGGCACTGTTTACCACCGTCTGGCTCCACCATCAGGTTGATAATTTGCTAAAAAATATGAATAGGACTTGTCACAACACAATGAATCAATTGAGCCCAAACTCGATGGGTGTACAAGTAAGCATCCTAGAGTTCCCTCTGCCACCTTCAAACTCCATCATCAAACCAGCTTCTTCAATTTGACACAAGAAATAAAACAAAAAATTCTAAATAAACGAAGGCTACGCAGAGTATGGCACTGTAGTCGACATCCTGCTGACAAAACAGCCTTTAACAAAGCAGCATCAGAACTAAAACAGTTTCTAGTTGATGTGGAGAATGAAACATTGCAATCACACCTGCAACATCTACTACCAACGGCCCCAGCCAAAAACGAATACTCACTCTGGAAAACAGTCAAATCACGTGATAAACCACAACTGGCGCAGCACCCACTAAAAACAGAGGATGGTTTATGGGCCAAAACTGACGAAGAGAGAGCGGAAGCATATGGAGTGTTCCTGAGCAGTGTCTTCACACCGAATAACTACCTCGGAACAGAAAGTGCAGATGAAGAAGTGAGTTCTTTTCTCAACAGTGACCTACAGCTTAGCCCACCCCTGCAATGTTGTACACCTGCAGAAGTCCGTCGAATCATACTTGACTTGGAACTGAGAAAGGCTCCTGGATTTGATCTCATAACAGCAGAAGTATTGAGAAACTTGCCAAAAAAGGCGATCATGTCTCTAACAACACTATATAATGCTATTCTAAGAACTTCATATTTCCCTAGAATTTGGAAAGTATCTCAAATAACTATGGTCCCCAAGCCTGGAAAGCCACCACATCTGACGTCATCATACAGACCGATAAGCCTGCTTCCTGTGCTGTCAAAAGTACTGGAAAAGATTATTAAAAGACGCTTAGACAGATGTCTTGCTCAGGGCAGCCTTATCCCAGAGCACCAGTTTGGCTTTCGTCAAAAACACGCAACCATAGAACAAGTCCATAGAGTATGCGAACATGTAAGAAATGCCCTAGAAACCAAAAAATACTGCTCAGGAGTATTTCTGGATGTACAACAAGCATTCGACAAGGTCTGGCATGACGGGCTTCTATATAAGATGAAAACAACAATGCCACATAATCTATTCCTTCTACTAAAGTCATACTTAGAAGACCGAATTTTCTATGTCAAGATAAATGACGCACTATCAAACTTTTACGACATTAAAGCTGGGGTACCGCAAGGCTCAGTGCTGGGTCCTTCTCTTTACCTTATCTATACAGCAGACGTACCTGAGTCGGAAAACGTAATGACAGCAACATTCGCGGATGACACAGCAGTATTGACATCTGATACAAATCCAAACACTGCATCTAGTACCCTACAGGTGCATCTTGATAAAGTGCACACTTGGATGAAGAACTGGAGAATTAAAGCTAGTGCACCTAAGTCCAACCACATCACGTTTACCCTAAGGAAAAAGGACTGCCCACCGGTGAAATTAAATGAAGAAGTGCTACCCCACAAAACAGTAATCAAGTACCTTGGATTTCATCTGGACCGCAAACAAACATGGAAAGTGCATATCCAGCAAAAACGTGACGAGCTTAACCACAAATTCAGATCCTTGGAGTGGTTACTGGGAAGAAAGTCTAGACTCACAGTTGACAACAAAGTACTAATCTACAAAGCCATACTAAAACCCGTTTGGACATATGGAATACAGCTCTGGGGAACAGTGAAAACGTCAAACACAGAAATACTGCAAAGATTTCAAAATGGAGTACTCAAAGCGATAGTGAACGCCCCATGGTTTACCAAAATGGATGAAATCCACAAATACCTTAGCATTCCTACCGTAAAAGAGGAAATTAGCAACATGACCAAAGCCTATAAGGACAGAGTTGATCATCATGATAACAGACTGGCCCACATGTTGAGGGAGCCCCTAAAAACAAGACGCCTGAAAAGGCTACATACATGGGATAATCTACCCCAAAGTGACTGATGAAGGCAACCCGACAATGAGAGGGCATGCCTAACACGCCATTAGCTCCATCACAACAACTGCTTATGGTCCAAGGACTGATCGCACGTTTGCAAAAAAAAAGGAGAAAAAAAAAACAAAACCAGCTTCTTCTTCTTCAGCATTTATGCCTCCACTGCTGGACATACGCCTCCCCACCATGGTACCATATTACTGAATTGTCATCTGAACTACAAACACATAAAACAAGTTTTGTAGTGATAGAAGAACTAGAAGTGGGCAATATTTCCATTCCTAGATTTGCTGCATGACGTTATTTAGTTACAACACGGACCTAATAAAAGGGTGTTAAAAAACCAAAATATATGTATATATTTTTATTTGCAAGGTAGCTAAGGCCCAAAACATTACTCTTTGAAATATAATATTTTGAATTCTTTCTTCATTAGAATTTTAGTTTTATTTTAAAACTATTCTATTATTATCTTCATTATATTTTAGCCCCAGGATAGGGATTTAAACATTAAGTTACCTGGCCAGTCTCCTAGCTCCTTCAACATGCACATCATTGTATGTGTAGTTCTTGGTCTCATATTCTCGGCCGACTAGGTTGATGACAACATTAGAGTAGCGGACAGCCTTGGCAATAGACTCTTCATCACGAAGCTCATATGGGGTGAATAGCACCTGGCCGAGGTCTCCACATACTTTTAGTCTTTGTACATCATAAAAGTCGCTCCTGTATGGCAGGATCATCTGAAATGAGAATAATTATTCAATATCATCAAAATACATGTATCTACATCCTTTCCTATAGTAATATTTCCTTACAATATTCATATTCATAAAGGTAAGTTTTTTTTCCCTTAGCGCCCCCTTATCTACACCCCGAGCGCGGCCCTTTGCGTCTTTCTAATGTCGTTCCGTGGAATGTTTTAAAATCAAAAAATAATAATTGACTTTTGTTGGGACTTCATATTTGTAGCCACACAATTAACAAAGAAAGACCTACCTGAGTGCCCAGTTTGCCTAGCTTATTGCAGACATAGCGACCCACAAAGCCAGAACAACCAAACACTGTAGCAACGATGCCATTGAAACTGCTGCGACCGCCAGTACCTCTCTTGTACGAAGCTATGTTAGGCTGATCGGTGCTGTATGATGATGACTTGATGAACACGACGCTAAGGCAACCATTCTTAGCTGAAAGTAAACAATAATATATGACAATTTTTATCTGGCGAGATCAGAAAATATATTCAAACAAATATCTACGTCAACATAACCCTCACGAATTATGTAAGACTCAATGTTTACAAGACCATATCAAAATTCTATTCTACTTACGTAGAGCTTTCGCTGCAAAATGACCTGATAAAGCTAATGTAGCCATTTTCAGGCCTTCTTTACTGAAATAATTAGATTTCTTCAAAAAATTTTCAGTTCGATCGAAAAAATATTATTTTATTTTATTCAGCCACCACAGACTAAAAACTCTAACTAAAAAGTCAAAAAGTGACATCGAACCGTCATCGAACGAACGTCAGACACCTTCGAGCAACACGGTAGGGAGGCGCCAGAGCTTATTACATTACGCTGTCGGCAGGGCACGATTTGTATAGACGTCTCACTGATGGAACGACTAGAAGAGAAAGTGAGTCAGACAGGGCCATGCAAGCGTCAATCAAAACCATCAATCATGGTTGATTGATGTTGATTGACGGAATGTTAATCGCTCAGAACAATGTTAATCGACATTAGACGCTCGATAGACGCTCAATCAGACTGATGGTCAGTCAGACACAAGATTTCACAAACAATACACGCGTCCACTCACGATATTATGGATAGTCATAGAAGAAAAGCCTGCATTGCATGATTAGAAAAATCCAGAAAATAAAACAAAATAATAATAACCAGCCAAGTGCGAGTCGGACTCGCGCACGAAGGGTTCCGTACCATTATCTATAAAAAACCGCAAAAAAAACATGTTGTATGGGAGCCCCCCCTAAATATTAATTTAATTGTTTGATGACGTTTCGTCACTGCATGCAGAGATGACTAAAGGTTACTGTCCTAACTGACTGTCGATAGGATTTCTGGCCATTATGTAAAAGGTTAGGTAGGTACTTAGATTAGGTAGGTACCTACCTATACTACCTATATTATAAATGTTATTCACAAATCTAGTAATAGTAAGTGGTTCGTAGTTAGTAAGTAAATATTCAGTTTTATTTGTGACAAGAGACAACCCTTAGTTTCACGTGCCGCTTCAGACGAGGATAGCGTTACGCGGCAGAAAGAGAGGCAACTTTTAGGTAAGTAATCGAAGTGCGGGCGCAGCGCTACAGAGCATGAATTGTACTTTGTTGCGTTGTAGCAAAGGTCGCTTTTTAGTTGAACGTGTATGTACAGTGTCCAATCTGTTCCTAACTCTTTATTAATCTGTGCCCCATGTCTCGCCTACGACATCCAGTGGCGAATTTGGAACTACTGAAGTTGTCTTATGGGGCTGCATTACACGTTGGCTGTTTGCCGCCGTCACTAATAGGTTTGTGGCCTGTCAAGTCAAAATAGATACTTTTTTGAACTGTCAAAATCAAAACGGAAATTTTGTTGCTGAGTTCTATGAAATAACGACAGAATGACGTCATGTAAGAGTGCCATCAAATGCTGTTCTTTTTTTGCACAAAATTGACTTTATAAAATATATCTGCTGGAAATATATTATAATTCTGAGAATGTCAAGCCATTTTGTACCACAGCCTACCCTTTGATTGGTCACGAAAAACCGACAAGAGGGGATTGCCAGCCAGCGCCTCCGTCGCCAACCCACAAACTAGGCAAATAGAGCCTTTACACGTTGGGCCAGCGCAGTGGCCGTGCGCGTTGGCCGAACGTGTAATGGCTGCATTACACGTTCTCGAACGTACCCAAGAACGTACCCTATCTAATCTGTGATACCACTCAACCATAGATAACTGCTGCTGCTGTTGAGTGTGAGTCAAGGAATATAATTACTCACAAGGAGGTGTGAGTCCATTGACGTTGAGTCTGACAGTCTGACTGTGACACAAAATAATTATCAAAAAGTGGTTTTCCTGAGGTTTTCCGCTGAAATTATTAGTAAAAAAACAAGAAAAAATAAAGAACACTATGGAAGAGACAGAAATAGAAGTGATTAGCACAGGAGTACACTTGGAACTGGTGCATGAAATTCTACAGCAGTTCCTGAAAAACGTAAGCTAATTACCTACCCTACTATGTCATTACTGGTGCGTACAAGCACCGGTGGTGGCAGTGGTGCCATTAGATGACTACTTTTTACCTCATACGTAATATCATTATGCCAACTCGTGCGGATTATCTAAACCTGAAATATTACACTTCCAGAACTCCCCCTCAGTTGTTCCTCGGACCGCAGTGTTTACTTTTCCGGAGCTTTGTGAGAACAACAGGCGTGCTATCTTGTGGACATCGCTGTTCCAACATCTACAGACACCAGCCTCTGCCCCAATCCACGCTCTGTGCCTATCGACTATCAGGGTTCTGAGGTAAATGTATAAAATAGTCGGAAAATTAGATACTGAAATGTAGGTAATAGTCAATAATAATAATAGTAGGTAAAACTTTTTACATAGGACTAATCCAGTCAGCAGCACACTGATGTATGAATTAAGACTTACTGTTGAAGATGTTTATCAACAACATCTCTGGTGGCTATATCTAGGCTGTGTTCCTAGGCACATTGTAATATGTTATACATAGTCTGGTCATAAGTTTTGTCACATATGGAAAGTTAAATAAATGACACAATGAGTTACGCACTACAACCATTTATATATCAAATGAAAGGGTACAAAATACAGATTTAAACCACACTAAAATTATTCAAAATGTCCTCCTCTGGCTTCGATACAAGCCTTCAATCTGCTAGGCCAGTCATCAATCGAAATACGCACGACATTCATGTCAATATCGGCGACTGCTTTAATCAGAGATGCTTTAAGTGACTCCAAATTGCGATGGGGTTTAGCGCAGACCTTCTCCTCTAGGTGCTGCCATATTTTATAATCCAAAGGATTCAAGTCTGGACTGGAGGAGGGCCAATCCTCGTGCCTGATAAAGACGATTCCATGGGTCGTGAGCCAGTTTTGGGTACTTTTCGCCTTATGGGCCGGTGCAGAATCCTGCTGGAAAACCCAGTGCCTATTTTTGAACATTGTTTGTGTAAGGGGTTCCACAATGTTTGTTAGGACTGTGTTTTGATATACGAGGGCACTGGTTTTCACTCCTTTTTCACAAAAAAACACCTTTGTTGGACCCAAATAGGAGACCCCAAGCCAAACCATGAATGCCGAATGGTGATGGCCACGCTGAACACGTGGCACACGTTTGCTCGCTTCTTCACTAGACTGTGCATACACTTTATCATTTTGTTTGTTGTAACTCTCCTCAACATTAAAAATTTTTTCGTCCGAAAAAAGTATTTCGCGGTATTTTTTACCTGCGTACCGCTTTAACAAAACCCGGCATCTTTCGAGCCTGATTTTCTTCAGCCGTGCGTTAAGAACATGTGCTGTTCTTTTTCTGTAAGCACGCAGTCCTAGGTCTTCATTCAATACTCTTTTAACAGTGGTTCTGCTTAGTCCCATCTGCAGAGCCAACATTTTTTGCTTGCGGACAGGATTTCGTTGGATTCGCGCCTTCACTGCTTTGATGACCGCTGGAGTCCGAACAGTACGAGGTCGACCGCTTCTTTGTTTATCATCTACACTTGAATCTTCCCTGAATCGTTTGATAGTACGATAAATGAATCTCAGTGGAATTTTCAAATTTTTCAGCAGTTTAAAAATCACTGTTGGTGCGTGGCCGCATCGATGCAATGCAATTATTGCGACTCTGTCTTCTTTGCGCGTCCACTCCATATTGGAAAATGAAGAATATTCCAGAAAACCTGTATTTTTATTTTCTTGAAATATTCAAATTTCGAATTCCCATAACTTTTTTTGTGGCCTCTATTCTAAATTGGAAATTTTACCCATGTGACAGAACTTATGGCCCGACTATGTAGTTGTAAAATCTTTACTCTTTCACAGTCGCGACAAAACAGACTTGGAGGGTTTGATATGTGAGAAATGGATCACTGTGTTGATTGAGAAGGCTGGGCTGTATAATTTTGTTGGCTATGAGGATGACTCCATGGTGCCCATGGAGATGCCAGAGAGAGAGGTGGCAGTGGAAGCACTCAAGTGCCTCTGCAACATTGCCTTCAACAGTGAGGTGGCCCGGGCTCTCTGTGCACACACCAGCATTGCTCAAGGGCTCGTGGCCAGGCTACGAGTTTACAAGGACATCCCATTCAAGGATGACATCATGTTGTTTGACATGAAGTTGCTATTTATCCTCACTGCTCTCCGACAAGATATCAGGACCAAGATCAAGGAAGAGCTGCATGGCATGGACTATTTGATCAGCTGTTTGGATGAGTTGCTTGTGGAAGCCTCTTCTAAGTCAGATTGTGCTGGGGCTTCAGCTAGCCGTGGGCTCGTAGATGGCGGGGATCATTGTTTCTTGAGTGTAAGTATCAAGATTGACCCTGTATGTTATAGCGTAACCTAGTGATGCATATATGTATGCCGATTTGCCTGCAGTTTCTTATTTTCATTATTGACTTTTACCAGGATAACCAACAAGGCATAGTGTGCGAGATACTCAAAGCACAATTCAACTTGATCCTGCGGTCGGGACCTGAAGATCCGGCCAATGAAGCGGAAGAAGCCATGTACCTGAAACTCATGCCAGTGCTGACAACATTGCTATACGCCCACACAACCACGGAAGAGACACTTATGGAGTTGCGCAGTAATGTTGCCAATTTGCTGACTAGGTAAGGAAAATTATACTTTCAGTTTATGCAAATTTTTACAAGGATTTTGACAATTATTAAAATTTTCGCGAAACCGAAATATTGTGCTAAACCTATTTAGAGTACCTATGGCTTTAATAAAGTGTCCAATAAAAGATGCAACTAAATCCAATGTCCACTGTTTACCATCAATGGTACCTGGCTTTAATTGCTGATCTTAGCACATAATTTATTAGTAATCCTTACTTGCAGTGTCCCACCTGCATACTACCAGTTCCTTACACCAGAGCTTACTGGAGGCGAGACGTCTCAGTACATGTATGATGGCAGGAATATGGATGCGCTGCAGTCTCTAGTGAACATGTTGCAGTATAGGCTTATGACTACCACTGTGAGTATGGTCTGACCAATAACCCGGGCGGGTGTCGTTCCTTATTATTTATACTAGTACACTCTGATGTAGGAGCCCGGTAGCCTGATTTTGTAAATGAAATATCAATCGCAATGTCCTTAAAATTGCTGTTTGATCTGACCAATAAATAAGACCATGATCATTTAACAGGAGTGGACATTTCAACAACTGTAATTAGTAAATCGTCAATTTATGTCGGAAAGAAAGAATAGGGGCAGTTTACCGTGTCGAAAGAGGCTTTATTACTAGCCTATATCATCCCATTACTGGGCAAAAGCTTCTCTTCTCTACCCCTCTCAACTCGTCTCGCTCTTGGGCCGATTCCCACCTGTTCTCGTTCGTCCACTCCAACGTTTTCTAGGGCAGCCTCGACCTCGCTTAAGACCTCGTTGGAAGCGGCTAAACTTATAATTTCGCCCATTCACAGAACACCAGAAACCAGTACGAGGAGCTATCCCCGATCCTGATCGTGGTGATCAAGGCGTCGCGCGGCAGTCGCTCGCAGCGCAAGTTCCTGCGCGAGGTGGTGCTGCCGCCGCTGCGTGACGTCAGCCGGCCGCCCGAGAAGGGCAGTGCGCTGCGCAACCAGCTGTGCCGCTTGTTGACCACCCCTGTCACGGCGCTGCGGGACCTGGCCGCCGAGTTCCTGTTCATACTGTGCAAGGAGAAAGGTGGGTTGGGTGTTGAAATGGTTGCGCTCATGTCGTCCGAACGGTAGGACAAAGTCAGTAGGACCACGTGACCGTAGGGAAATCTGCAGGTTAGTGTGATAAAGTACATAGCGTCACGCCTTTTTAAGATAAATTAATTATCTCATTGGTACATTGTCAGCCCTGGGATTCGAACCTGCATCTCCTGCATGAGAAGCAAGGGTGAAACACACTAGACCATGGAGCTCTACTGTGATAAATTCTGCCTTATTTATATCACTTTGATTCAGGTGGTTATTATGATTAATGGCCGGTTATTATTCTAACTGGATTATTCAATTTGACCACAGTAATATTATTTTCAGTGATTTTCTAGTAGGTAATCACTAATTAGTTCGAAATTAAAAAAGCTTAACATCTCAAGCCTAAGTACAGAGTAATAAATAGAGATGAATATTATGCTTTAACTATTGTTATTTCAGTCGGGCGCATGGTGAAGTACACAGGTTTCGGGAACGCGGCGGGCCACTTAGCGCAGAAGGGGTTACTGGGAGGCGCGCAGGGTGGCGTCGGGTAAACAACTCTATGCATTGATTCATATAACTTTGAAGAGAGAATACAAGTCCATAGTGTTGCTCCTAAAATCGCAATTGTAAACATTTACCATACTGCAGTATCAGCCGATTAGTACTGTCATTCCCTTCAGGTACAATCCGATGTGGTATAACTTGTCATTGATAAACTTCCATTTTACTAGTCGTGGCAAAAGATTTCCGATGATTTAATCATCGACCAAGTGTCTACACTTCGCGTCAATCTTATTTGGCTCTGTGCGAGCAGTCACCTCTCGCTCATTTCACCTCACCTATGCGAGATCACCTCACCTATGCGAGAAAAAGAGCTCATAACTCGTTTAAAACCTGTGAAAATTTGCGCGGTCTGTACAGTACACACTGGACAATATCTTCAGATGGTTTTACAAGTGCAGTATAACATAGTGTCACGCCTTTTACCCAGACGGGGTGGCAGAGGCACAACTGTGCCCACTTTTACCCATACAGGGTGGCAGAGGCACAACTGTGCCCACTTTTACCCATACAGGGTGGCAGAGGCACAACTGTGCCCACGTTTAGCCAGTGATTCGATTCTCCATATTTTTTCCAACACTTCATATTGCAGTATTAATGTAGTTGCATCCGCAGGTATTCGTCGTCCAGCGACGACTCGGACACGGAGGAGTACATCGAGGCGGCGCCGCACATCGACCCGGTGGTGGGCTGCACGCGCCCGCCGCGGCCCGACCCCTTCGCGGGCATGACGGAGGAGCAGGTAGGCAGGCCCACCGCAGTACGTCCGATACGAACCCGAGAAAATACGGTCCGGAGTAGTCGTAGTGCGATTACGTTCTCTCCTTTATTTAAGAACCTTTATGGGCATTTCTAACGGGTTCGGATCAGATTTAAATCCGAGGTACTGCAAAACAGCTCTTACTCTACTCCTACATTTTATCGTTCATCATGGCTCAGATTTCCATGGCCCGTGTTCGGATGACACGTTAAGCAATAGGTCTACTATCACTACATAGTATGTAGTAGTCATAAAACCCCTCCACCAACCCGCAGTGAGCCAGCGTGGTGGAGTATGGCTCAATCTTACTCGGATCCGGGTAAAGGCCTGTGCCCCTCGGTGGGGACATTAATGGGCTACATTTACATTTACAATGTAACAAAAATTATGAGAAATTATATAAAGTTTGTAAAATAATACCAGTTGACAAGAAAGTAGAATATCAAATTGCCTTAGATACATTTGGAATGCGGAACCAACTAAAAAGGAGCGGCCATGGCTACCCTACTCGTAGCACTAACAGTAATAAGATCAAATACATTATTCCAAGACACAAATTATTATGGGTCTAGAACTGCTTGTAGGGTGCTGCCTAAGATACTAAATAATATGCCAGATAAGTTCAATACAGATGCAATGCCCAAGAGAAAGTTTAAATGAAATGAATATGAATATTCCTATTCCTAAATGTATGTTGAAACAATTATATTAAAAACCTTTAAATATCCTTAAAAATGGAACGGGGGACGGGTTTACTATTAAAAAAAGTACTGTTATAGTTAAGAGCCAAACCAACCTGCCGACAAACTGCCTAGCAGTTTGGCAGACTTAAATTATATAATTAAGTGCTTTTTTTCATAAATAAACGTTATAAATAAATAAATGGCTCAGATACACTAAGGAAAATGTCCCCCAACATGTCGCGAGCATTTATGGTGCAGATTAGTGCATCATCATCAGCTAGAGACAAACTGTCCTTCAAAGAATCGCGGCGCATGTTTCAGGATCAGGACGTTGTCTAACGTTGTCTAACGTTGCAGCGTTAATTGAGCGTTGATGTGACATGTTGAGGGATATTATTAAAAATCTCATGCCAAGATCATTGCCAATGCAGATCCATAGTCTCTGCCAACCCAAATCCTGCGACAGGGCGTCAATATAAGTTATCAACTCACCCCCCCCCCCTGCTTTACACAGAAAGAGTACGAGGCGATGAAGCTGGTGAACTTATTCGACAAGATGGTGTCCGGGGGCGGCGTGCGGCCGGCCGTCATCGGAGCGGACGGGCGGCCGCACGCCATCGACCACGTGATGGAGCTGCGGGAACACCCGCCCAACCGGCCGCAGTCGTAAGCTGGGGGTCTCATTACTGCCGAGAGGCGCGAAGGAGCATGTGTTGTGATTCTTGTGTGTAGGCGGTAGATGGCGGTGGCGAGGCGGTTTGTCAATGTTGTCAGAATGTGTGGCCGCTATGCTGACAACAGCGTGGAGCCGCTTCTTGTATTCAACACGCGGCCCGCCACTGCTCCACCACCGACCCCGCATAGACGCACCGAAGACTTTAGAGATGTATGAAGGTGAAGGAACAGTAATAGATAACGCGTAACTGAGGATGTTCCTGCTACAGTGCAGTTTTCATATCTACATTGTGTAAATGAATTATCGCAAAATGAGAAACTTTTTTGTTAGGGACATCATTCTGAGCAACTTTCATTATGAAACCGATTTGATCAGAGCAACTTTATTTTTCACCTCTCCATACAAATCAGCTGATCCACTCAGGCCAAAATGTACTGGGAAGTGGAAATTTTGCGTTAATTCATTTACACATAAAATATGGCGCGAGATTTTAGTCGGTAATGTCGTCGTCTCGGATCGCTATACCACCACAGGAATATATGGGGATAAGTGCAATTTACCTTTAGTCTACTTTATCGACTACGCTGTATGTAATGATAATGAATGATGGGGCTAGCACGGCCCAACCAAGAGCTGTCGTAAGATTTACTCGTATAAGTAGTCCAAGTCAGGTTGGGATGGGATGGCCCGCCCGCAACGACCCCGCGTCGAGTCGATCGTTTATCGATTCCGAACTTGAAGAAATTGCTACGTGATTAGAAATCAGTTTTATTTTTTAAGTACAAAACATACATACATATAACAATAATTAAACGCCATAACATAGCATCACGCTTTTTCCCAAACTTTAAATCCATGTTCGGGGATAATAAATAAACATCCGGACGAATTGTAAACCTCCTCCTTTGGGAAGTCGGTTAATAAAAAGAGAAATCTGAGAAACCAATGACGCAGATTCTAGCGATGAAAGTATACGTTGATTTGATTTTAATATGGTAAATAAAATATTGTTCAAATATTCAACCTTCATTTGGTTGTGTTCCTTTTTGGTAACTATCGACATCGACTACATCACCAAAATAAAATATGGGGTATTGACCATCCCAACCTGTTTAGTAATGATCCTACCATAATATAATGTTTGATGTAGTTATTTCTATAAGCTAACTATTATGGTGATTAAATTAAAATGTTCTAATGTTGATCAGTAATCGGCTAAACCCAATTTGAGGCCAGACTAGCTTGGTCTGTCTGGGCTATACAAGTACAGCCTAGGACTGACACGCTTAGGATGAACCTAACTAGGTCTAAAGTTGGTTTTGGCCGGTAACCTATTAAGCTATCGGTAGTTTCTCGTGGGTCCAGTAGTATCAAAACAATGCAATATTTTATTGAGTAATTGTCTGTTTTGGTCTTTCGTCTTCGTAGTGCGTAATACAGGTATGCTAGATAATTTTTACTTTATGTCTAGATCAAGTAACTGGTGTGTATGGTTCAAACGAGAAAAAACAGAAGAATTTAATCTACAGAGAAAGATTTACTCAAGGGCTATAATCTCGAAGGCGATAATTTCAAAGTTTTCGGTGAGAGACATTCCAACTATCACTTTTCTAGTTTATATATTTTTTATCTATTTTGGAATGTGATTATAATGCTAAGATTTCGGTGCCCTCTGGGATATGGTGTCAAGACTACGATATGAAGTATGAATGAATCAGTCGGGTCTGGTCTGATTATAATCTGAGACACAAAAGCGTTTCCCTAAAAAGTCTTCCCCTTTGCAACGATTCAAGAAAAAGCTAACATAGAAAAACCCCTCGTTATTAAGGTATATTAGGTATTGCAACATGCTGTTGTGGTCAGTCATCCATCAATGTTTTGAAATTTATATTTTATTAATTATATTTTATAGTACAGTGCCTTGGAGAACTGTTATTTTAGTTAATGAAATTATTATAAATAAATAACAGATGTTGCCTTGAGATTTATACAAAAAAAAACACATATATCTTGGTTGTCAAGTTTTTGTTCTTTTATTATTGTTTGATTTACTAAAATTAGCAGATGTTTTATAAATATTTATAATACCTATTTATTTGTGCTTTATTACACCAATTTTGAGCCATATTATTTTAATATAAGCATAAGCATATAAGGTATACAACTAATATGCACATTAGATAAAGTTACACTAGTCAATATTTTAAATAAAATCTTATATGTTATATGAGTACCTATTTAATAATTATACACTGGATCAATTTTCATAAATGCACACTATTATAACGATGTAATATCATCTTACTCATACAGAATTTATATTACAGTACAGAGTGGTCAGTGATGTAATCGTACCTAGGTACAGTCGAGACAAGTAGGTTTTACAGTGATTATAGTTTGTAGATTCGTTTCAATAACCTATCTATCCATGGTTTTCACATTACAAGAGTCAGATTTGACAGTTACGCTAATAATAGAGCGTTAGTAATAGAGGCGGTTTTTAGGTGCATCTTGTACGCTTTTCTTGTACGCAACAGTTG
Source organism: Argyresthia albistria (assembly GCA_963457715.1). Lineage (NCBI taxonomy): Eukaryota > Metazoa > Arthropoda > Insecta > Lepidoptera > Argyresthiidae > Argyresthia > Argyresthia albistria. Next base: position 9,019,888 of record OY735253.1, on the reverse strand, counting down.
GCTTTTATTTACACATTAGGGGTTAAAACTTCATGGGCGTGAACTGTCAAAACCGGCCTTTTATTTTGTGAAGACTGTACATAGACTCAGAGGTTTGACCACCGTCACTTCATATATTTTACTGTTTAGGATATATCTTTCTAGGAGACCGCTCAGGATCGAATGGAGTGGAAGAGCGGGAGAGAGGCCTTTGCCCAGCAGTGGGACATTACAGGCTCGTAATAATGATATATAAAGTTGTCTTGTCTCGATTTTAGTAGGCCACGTAAATTAACCTACATCACGTGAAACTATGTTCATTAACCACAAATCATCTAGAACCGCCATCGTAGTGATTCCAGGACACCCTGTACGTTGGTACTAGTAATTGTAAATACTAAATACATATGTATGACATATTCACTCAATCGTAAATTTTACATTGCTTTTTCAAACTTTCAATACTTATACGTACCTATATTTAGCAACATCACAGGAAGGGTTTACAACGAGTGGAACTGCCCTCGTGCACTATACTTAATAATAACTAGAGAAACAATTGATTCTAAATAAAATTATGAATGAAAATAACTGATTTCTCTTATTTCAATCCCTCGCTTAATTTGACGCTCGCTGGCTCGCATTTGGTCATTTTGTCTACACAAAGAAGTGTTCAGATTTGGTTAACGTACCAATTAGCGCCAAGTTTTAGCACAAGTGTTTAGCGCAGTCGCACTATGACGAAAACATACGTAACAAAGTGATCTGATATTGCCTATTATTCCCGCCCGCCCCCTGTCCAGTCTGTGCGAAGCTGGGCGGGCGGGAAGACGTCTGTTGGGCGCATTGATGTAAACCATTTTGTTTGATCCGGATATAAAACATTTGAGTGTATTTGTTAATGATTTTCTTAGGTGAAGAAGCTAGGCGTTGAAATGGCACATGCCTACCAAATGTGTGCGGGGATCCTGAGAGGTTGGTTTGGTTCCTTTGTTTATGTTTTATTCAATAAAGCGAACGAGTTTTGCGCCGCTCGCTTGCACACAAATGCAGTGCCGAACTTGTTGAATGATAATTGATTTTTTGGGAAGCTGTTCATTGAATTATTTATTTATGGTGTCGATTAATGTGTACTAATTAATTAATATGTGATAACTGTTTTTAAAATGTTTCAGTAGATACAGTAGATTTTTATTCTGCATTCTAGAAGGATAGTTTTCTTTCAGTTTTCATAGTATTATTATAGGCATGCAATTTTCATGAAAGATTTACAAAATATGACCTAGATGTAACACAAGTTGTTTTCTTCACAAAGGGAACACATGGTTAGATATTGGAAGTTTTAGGTCTAGTTATCCGTTTAAGTTTTCCTTTTTAGGGTTCCGTACCCGAAGGGTGCCAAACGGGACCCTATTACTAAGCCTCCGCTGTCCGTCTGTCCATACAAAAGACATGATTTTTTTGCCGTTTTTATAGATAGTGGTCACCAGGCTGTATCTCATGAACCGTGATAGCTAGACAGTTAAAAATTTTCACAGATGATGTACCTATTTCTGTACTCGCACTTGGCTGGTTTGTTATTATGTTGTAACGTTTTTGAGTATTCCGGATATCTATTCTCGGCAGCTAAGGTGCAGTAACGACTATTGGACATTGTCCGCGCGTGCAACCAAACGTTGAGGGGCAGACAGGGTGTAGAGGGGGGTCCAACCCACACGTTTATATAAGGCGCTGGGCACTAGGCCCAGTCTCTTTTTCGCATATTCTTTCATACTACGAGTAGCTAACTCAAGTCAGGCTCAACTCTGTAATTTTATTATTATATTGATTTATTTGTCATTACAAGTATATTTTGTTTATGTGAGTTTAATTGAAAGCCTCATAGACAGACATTCTTTTCTTACTACAACTCTAGGTAGAAGTTGGCACACAACTGTGCCTATTCCCCTCACGAGAATGGCGTGACGCTATTGTTGGTGTTAACTTCTAGTCGCGGCACTCCTTCTAACTGGTCCCTCGCCGGCGGCGGCGGCGGCGGCGGCACAGTCGTCGTCTGCGGCGCCGCCCCCGACGCAGGCGCCGCAGCAGTGCGAGCGCGCACCCACTCACGCGCAGCCGGCCGACGCGGTATACAGCCTGGGAGTTGCCGGCGACCCGGACTTGTTTCTCCCCGGCGAGCTGTATACCGGTAACTATATCACATACCTTTTAGAACTAGCGGTGCCAATATCACAGGCGCTGAATCACGCTCAGCCCACTTACGCGATAGAGGGATTTCTACCAAGGAGCTGTATACTGGAAAGGAACTGAAACACAAGATAATTTTTACATCAACCGATGTTATACCATAGGGTGCTCATCCCATACAAATTAGTAACCCTTCGTAAAAAAGAAATGGCGTGAGGAGTAAGTTTTGTACTTTAAACGCCATGGTTTCAGTTAACATACTTCTAGGTGGCGCTAATCTTAGAATAAATCCTATATATCTTAGCGCCATCTCGTGGTATTTACAATTTTTCGATGGTGCTGCACCAAGCGATAATGGCCTCGAACTAAAGAAGCTTCCATAGCATCTCAGTTTACGCCGGTGTCATATTTTGTTCTAGGTGGTCTATCTGTATTAGTATAATATTATGGTATCTGTGGTAATAACTAAGCATTAGAACTGGGTAAACGCAGACGGCGCAATCCTTTCCATTTTGCCAAAAACTTCTCCAGGTCACATTTTTACTGGTCTCACTGAGCTTGCACCTGTCCAGCTTGCGAGGTGTGCCCCGCCCGGGGCCTAACGTACAAACAATTCCAGTGACCCTCCAAGGCGTGAACAGCGGTGAAGGGCCGGCGCCCTTCATCGGCTTCACTCTCTGGGTCGAGCTAGAGCACGAGAAGACAGACAACGGAGTGAAGGACCCGAATATTGCGCCGCCTACAAACACGAACGTGTCGCTGGGCGTGTTCCAAGCGTACGATGCGCAGACGAAGGCGTACAATGCGTGCAGTCCTGCTGTGACTAATGCTACTACACACCCGAAGATTGAGATACAGGTGGGTTTGATTGTGTCTGTATTCTTGGTGGTGGATAAGGTTAGTTACTCCTTGGAAGCATATAGTCTGTTCTATGGCTTCTCGCACATATTTGAAAACGCATACCAGTGCTGAGCAAGTCTTAGGGACCCGACTGTCC
>OY735253.1:8949569-9016525 GCA_963457715.1 Argyresthia albistria | reverse complement strand
GATCTCGCAGTGAACGTTAGAAGGGAACAAACGGCGGGTGTGAATGTCTAGGTACCTATTTTGTGCTATCGCGGGCGGTGTACTGCGGGCGGTTTTTAAGGCGGCAGAGCTAAGAGAAACTATTAGAATTGTTAGGAAAACGAAAACTGCTCATATCTTCTAGAATTTTAGTTTTTTTTTTTAATTTTCTTTCAACAATAATTTTCTTGTAATAAAAATCACTTGGGGTCTATAAGGTTTTGCGTACTTAGAGTTACACGTTGTATATAATATGTTTTGGGTAACCTTGATTGAGGCTGTGAAAGATTAATTAATTTATAGTTTATTTAAGGATGACGAGAACTAACGTTTTTGATAGTACGAAACGAAATACGACTCCTCGAACTCGCAGAAGGTACAACCAGTCAACCAGTGCTCGCTGCTGCCTCCATGCCCTCCATGGGTACAACCACCAAAGTTAATATAATATACTACGTAATGAGTACAACGCACAGAACCATAGGTACAACAGCGAGCAAGTGACAGATACCCCAGTCGGCAGAGACCAAGCAGAGACTCAGCTCGAGGAAATTCCGAATTCAACGAAACTTATGTATGTTTTTTGTGACTATTCAGTAGTGCTACACCCAATTTTCCGAACAAAGAAAGCTTGTGCTAACTTAAGGAGAGGCGAAAAACCGTATTTTTTTAGACTTTCCAGTTTTTCACGTTTAATTTGAAAACATTGATTAATTGTACCCCAGCGGCAGAGTTTTCAGTCCATACAAAAAAATGTTAATTCCGAATTCAACTAAACTTAAATATTGTATGTTGTTTGTGTGCTATTCAGTATGCAGTGCTAACACCCAATTTTCTGAACAAATAAAGCTTGTGCTAATTTGAGGAGGGGCGAAAAACCGGAATTTTCTGGGACTTCTTTTCTCTTTTTCACGTTTAATTTTTTTAAGTCAATAACAACATACAATATTTAAGTTTAGTTGAATTCGGAATTACTTATCATTTTTTTGTATGGACTGAAAACTCTGCCGCGTGTGTGATTGATGGATGATATGAAGAGAGTTTATGACTGCGCCATCTAGCGACGAGTAGCAAACAACGATTGGGTTTGGTCACAGACACTCACAGATCTTCGAGCAACACGGTAGAAAGGCCGCGTTCCTCCAAGCTCACAGTAGATTATTGTAATATTATGTTTGGTGAGGTGGTGGGAGTGGGTGGAACAAAGAGTTTCATTCTTGTTCTCCTGGCCGGAAAAGAAAAATATTTGACATTAAAATTAGGGGAAGTTATGCTTTCATCACGCTTTCATCCCTTACAATCGTATACTCTCAGGCCTCTGACTAACTCCAATAACTAATATTGTTCTGAGCGTATACTCGGTCTATCTCTATCTACGCTTACAAAGATTGGTGTCACCTGTCATGCACCCTATGGGGGGTGGTAGGCATTAGTGGGACCACCTGTAGTTCGTCCAAGGGGACCACAAAATGTGTACCACAGATTACAACCAAGGCAGAAAGGAGGATGCAAACTCTATGATGTATATACGGAAAATGTACACTTGGTATAAGTACCGCTTGTTCTGAGGGTACCGCCCTCAGGTACCGCCATCCACGATGACGCGTGACGTAGCTATTTGCATCTTTGTCTTTCAGCAGAGTGCCTCGATGAAAAAGAAAGATGCAAATAGCTACCTACGTCACGCGTCGTCTTGGATGGCTTTACCCGCTGTACCTATACACTTGCTGTGCACAGACTATCTTATAGGGATACTATGTGCACCTCTTCGGAATCTATGATAAAATCTGCCAAATTGACATGAAAACACTAAAATCTGATAAAAATCTTTGCACAATTCTCTCTCGATTATGGACGATAGACGAAGAATGTATTATAACGACCGGCCCGGCGGCGGCGGCGGCGCTGGAGTTAGATACCTAGCGGGCGGCTTCAACACCTACGTGTGCATCGCTCTGACTGTCCTACTGGGCATGCAAGTGTACACGTACTTACTGGGACACCCGTATATTGATGCTTTCGATGGGGACTTCACTGATGCCAAGTATGTCGTGATGCATCTTACGAAAGGGCTGACGGAGGTAGGTTCGACCGCCGAAGATATCTCATTTCCACTCTATATAGTTTGTGGAAGACATGGGCACTTGAATGTGTTCACACCTACCACGTTATACTTTTGAGATCCTGAGAATGCCCACTTCTACAGTTCATCTATGCAATGCAGACCATGAAATGAACTCTCATTGTGGAGAAAAGAAAGCATCATGAGTCACAAGTCAAATTAATTGTGGAGAAAAGCTAGAAGGCATCATGACATACGCGAGTCACAAGCCAAATTCCAAATTCCCCCAACAAGACTGAGCATGAGCATGACTGAGAAGCATCGTTTTGATCCTGCCCTCTGGGTACCTCCCTAGGTTTAACGAGTAGCTAAACCCTTTCTATGCACCACCAGTGTGGCGTAAATGTACAGCTTATCGTACGTCCCATTAGGTGAACAATAAGCACGAGAAGCTACAAAAGCAGATCGAGCGCATCTCGGCGGCGCTGCCTGCGGTGGCGGCGACGGCGGAGCGAGCGCGCGACGCGCTGGAGCCACGCCGGCACTTGCGGCAGGCCATGGAAGTCATGGATTACGACCGACAGGTCTGTTACGCCATTTTCCAACTCAGCGTGGCATAGAGCAGGACTTTCTTGCGTGATTAGAAGCCAGCCCATTGTCAACGCTCACGCATTTAAGTAGAACTCAGAGTTACGATTGATGGCAAACTTATCAGTTATAGATAAGCTGGTTTCCTCATGTGTTTTTTCGCCTTAGATCTGCAAAGATGTCCATCCCTTTTCCGATTTATACCGTAGTTATCTGTCGATGATCTCGCGTGCTACTTCTAGTCGTTTCTCTAAAGATTTATCTTATTTGTCAGATAGTCGACTACGCTCTCGAGTCGGCCGGGGCGCGACTGATGGACACGGGAGACACCGTGGAGCACATGCATCACGAGTCGTTTATTGGGTGGTCCCTAAAGGTGAGATAGGACCTCGTACTTAACAAAACGCGGTAGCGGTGTAGGTACTAGGTTAAGTTCTTAATTTTCCTTTAATATACATTATTAAAAAAAAACAAAACGTACGAGCATAGTTTTCCATAGTATCTCAAAACAGGTAAAAACATATGTAAATCGGACAAGGTTGATGGAAAACGTTACCGCTTTTTGTATGGAAGCTCGCGAGTACACGGTCCTCTTAACATGTCGATAATAAAATGTCTATTTACCATACCGATCGAACATTCACTTACTTATTATAGATATGTAAATACTACCGAGAATATTCGCAATGGACGTAGGTTGAACAAGACCGAATTAAATAGAGTGTGCGTGACGAGGCTGGCTTACATACTGATGATGATCATAAGTTCCTACAAAATCACAAAAATCGAACTAAATACATTCACCCACTGCGGGGCCTCTCCTATCACCACTACTCTGGTCGGTAGTCCGCATCCACTGCCTACTCACTCTACTATCTTCTTAATCATATAGTCCACTCCCTCCCCAGGTGTTGACAAATTGGATGTGCAAAGATTGTAACGGTGCCCGCGCGATGCTGCGCCCGGGCTCCCTGCCAGGCGAGTGCTGGGCCTTCAAGAGCTCTCGGGGCGAGGCCTCCATCAGGCTGCTGGGCTCTGTGAAGATCACTGGGTTCAGTCTTGAGCATATACCGGCTCATATTTCACCGACGAGGTACCTATACGCATTGGCCAGTTGGCCACCTAGATATCATACTTCGATTAATCGGTGTCTAACCTCCAGGGGCCTAATGCTGCTCTGAGAATTTCATTACTATTTCATTACTATTCCATTGCAAACACCCAAAATGGCGTCATTTGGTATTATCCTAAATTATTATCCTCCTTGATTGGGTGTTTGCAATGGAATAGTAATGAAATAGTAATGAAACATAAGTGAAATTCTCAGAGCAGCATTAGGGCCCAGTTTACATATCGACATTTGGTAGGTAGGTAGGTATCTATACTTGGCCGTTTGGGTGTCAATTTTGAAAAGGTACTTACGATGTTAATTTTGAACCAAAGATTTAGAACGAGAAACGATGATTTCTTATGTGTAGTCACAGACTTGTATACTACATTACTCGCATCCATACTTGTATACAGATCAGCTGAGCGCTAGGCCCCGAAATGTACATTTAATTAATAAAAATAAAGTTTCTCTGATCAAGTCGGTCCCATATTGAAAGTAGTTCAGAATGATGTCCCTAACAACCCTCTTTTGGCTTGTACACCCCTTTCTGTTACACCCTGTAGAACCAATAAACTAATATTTTGTCTATTCACCCCATGAAATTCTAATCACCCTGGACGCGCGCCGTTACAAGTTGTCGTACTAAGTACCGACAAATTCCGACCGATTCTTTCTTTCTTTCTGGCCTCAAAACTGTAAGAAGTTTAGTAGAGCTCGTCTAAGCTGAAATGACGCGCCCCACTCCTTGGTTTTGTATTTACTTGTCATACAAAACCAAGGAGTGGGGCGCGTCATTTCAGCTTAGACGAGCTCTACGGGAAGGTCTATCCTTAGTATATATCGATGTGTGTAGTACTTGGTCCACTTGTTGTAACATTACATGTCGAGTATTGTCGAGTACTAGTTGGCTGATGGTCCACAGTGTACACATTTGTCCTCAGGGAGATCTCGTCCGCGCCGCGCGTCTTCACCGTCGAGGGCTTGGAAAGCGAACTGGAGCCTTACCCCCACGAGTTTGGTACCTTCGAATATGACAAGAACGGAAAACCAATACAGTACTTCGAGGTAATTCCTTATGATGAACATATTTAACAAATAGATAGGTCACAAGTAATATTCAGATGAATTTTGAAAAACCTTCATCATCATCATTATCAGCCAGAGACTATAAGTATATCCAATTGACTGTTGTATTCAACAAACGTTCGCACACGCTACCTATGTACGATGACGGGCCGCCAGACAGTTTTGCAGCGGCTGACCAATCACATCTCTTACCTCGTCCCCCGCCGCCCGTAAATTGGTGAGTTGTGTTTCAAAACTTTCAAAGGAAAATGTATCTATGCGCTCTCCACTGGATAAGTGCTCCCTGTTATCAGCCCACATAGACCTCGCACAGGCCCTTTCTATTGCAGCATATACCTACCTACTATAGGTAGATTATTTTTCCCCTCTAAGGTGCAGAAACCATCACAACGAAGCTACCATATGGTGCGACTGAAGATCCTGTCAAACTGGGGCCACCCGGTGTTCACCTGTGTGTATCGGCTGAGGGTCCACGGAGACCTGGCACCGGGCCAGCTGCCTGAAGTCGAGGGCAGGCAGGCCCGGGGCGACCATGAGCCTGCACCAAGTACGTAGTATGTCGTTGGTAGAGTTTAGCGCGCTACTTTACATTTTACGATCAGTATGATGGTCAAAGTCTTAGATGCGGTTCACGTTGTCGAGGTGGGACGTAGTACTTTTTAAGAGATTTTGCATATCTACGTCATATGAAAATGTATTTGTGTTCACGCTGGTTTCGTAGATACCCAAGCACTATGTAATTTAAGTAACAATACCTTAAAATATGTTAACAGACTAGTGTACCTATCTTTACATACAACTATTCTTAAACATACACTGAATTTTTATTATCCGTAGATTCGCCTCCTGTTTAGCTAGAGGCGTTCTCGCAATCCTTTTATACAATAAAAGCCCAATCGCCATTACAAGCGGCCATTAAAGCCAGGTGCCGTTCAGTAGACGGGTCAGTCTATTGACTATTGTGTCCTTGCACAAAACGAGAGAAAGCCAAAACCAAACAGTGGATGTTAATCTGGGCGTCCGGCAGCCGAATACTATAAAAATGCTCTATTGTAACACACAATAGCACAAAAGTACATAAATTAACATGAGCAAAGTGATCATGATGCCCCGCGGCGTGTCCAGCTAATGGGTAAAATGGGTTACCCGCTCTAGTCGGGCTAAGTGAGGCCAGTCTTTTGTACGAGTGAGATCAAAGAGTAAGGACATAATGTGGAAAGATGTCATTTATTATAGCAGTAAAAGCTCTTCGTCTGCGTAATTGCAATTAACATCCAGGTAGATATGTGAGGATTATTCGGACCGAGCGTTCTACTAATAAACTAAACTCAAGCGTAATTAACTAAACTTATAATTGAAGTATTTAGCGGTCATACATACTGCAAAGCAACTACATTCGGGAAAGATATTGTAGGTACGGTCGCCTGCGTCTAAAAGTATACGGGCGGGCGATCATATTATAAAGTGAATCCGGTAGGTACTGCTTGTATACTTTTAGGCGAAGGCGACCATACCTAGGTGTATATGCGAAACACTGCACAAGCAAATTTTGCTTGTTAGCACTGAACTGAACTTTTCTAAGTAATAAGTATATAATTTTCTGAGACAGGCATAAAATCGGTAGCCATCAGCAGTTCATTACGGGCTTTTGCTGGAAATAAAGATAATTTCGGGACCTTTCTGTGACAAATAGATTCTGGTTATAAAGTGTGAAAGCATCTCTCCATGAAATTTATCCTTTTCGAGCCACCCCGCCTACGTGTCGTGTACCACTCAATATTAATGATGGTATCTCAGTAGGTACACCCGTCTCCTAGATGCGCCATGACGTTTATTAATGACTAGCATTTGTGTCCGGATTCGTTTGTTTGGTCAGTTCACTTTCATAAAAAATATGCGTTTGTCATGCTTTAATAGAGTTTAAGTGCATACGAGTTGGTATGCTCGTAGGCGTAGGCATTCCTAGAGAGGTGGTTAGCAAAGTAAACATGTTGTTGTTCCGCACTGATTAGGTTCATGTGATCGCAACCCTTCTAGGTCTACATTAATTCCTAGTATAGTAATCGTAGAGTTGCACGAAACTTAGCATATCCTTATAGAAACAAATGAAAATCCTAAGTAAGGTGACATCCTTTTTCAAAATATTTTCGTGCAACTTAGTTAGGATACGTTTCTCTGAACAATCCTTAGTTATTATTAACTTAGGTTAATTAATCACAAACTATCCATATCTGCTTGAAATTCTGTCCTAAGTTGTGTAGTACGAGTAAGTATTACTTACAATTAATTACAAATAAAAAATATATATATCAATCCGTCTTATTTACATTGTAGACTTGCTTATATTGCTACAGATTACAAATGCACAATATTGTAGAAACGGCGGCGGCGGCGGCGGCGGCGGGGCGGTATTCTGTGGTTTTGGTTTGGTTTGGTACCATATAAGTCTATACAGGGTGACATTTAATTAGCTAACCATATTTTGGGGAATGATAGTACCCATCATTATGAAGAACTTTCCCCATGAAACATATGGTCGCAACCGAAAAAAAAATTGGGTCTTCCATAGCAACTTGAAATCAGCTGATCGGGGCAATACAGGGTGTAACAGAAAGGGGTGTACGTACAAGCCGAAAGAGGGTTGTTAGGGACCTCATTCTGAACAACTTTCACTATGGGCTATCAGAGCAACTTTATTTTTCACTCCACCATACAGAATAATACAGATCAGCTGAGCGCTAGGCCCGAAATGTACCGAGTTAATAAAAATAAAGTTGCCCTGATCAAGTCGGTCCCAGCTGAAAGTTGTTCAGAATGATGTCCCTAACAACCCTCTTTCGGCTTGTACACCCCTTTCTGTTACACCCTGTATACTGAGGGACGTTTTTTTTTCATTTGCGACTATATGTTTCTTGGGGAAAGTTGTAAAATATGGTCAGCTAATAAAATGTCACTCTGTATATACGTAAAGTAGATTTGATAGAAGTTAAAAAAATCATCCCAGTTTGATGTTATTGAAAACTAATGGTTCTTCAATCTATTGTTGTGAGATTTGAAAGCAAAGAACTTAAATACCTCGGTAATATTCGTGTAAGACAGTGTAACAACGAGTATCGCTTCAGTGCATCACTGTGGCGCAGCGGATGTCGGCCGGCACACAATGTATCACCGAGCAAAATATTTGACAATATTTAATAAATAGTCGCGGGCTAACGCTCGTCAAAGGAGTGAGTCGATAAAGGATTACTTGTAATAGTTTTATAGTTGAATGTGCTCTCTGTCAATGTCCGTTGGAGCATCACCCTTGCTTCCTTGTTTTGTGCCACAAGGAAAGGCGACAAGCGGGGCATCAAACAATTTTTCCACACACCTGCTCGTAAAGTGAGCCTATGACGTTGGTTTTAGAATCATAATGCTGCCTATTTTGCCTTGCCTAATAACATTACCGCACTAGTGTGGTAATATGGTAATGGATATAGTTTTTGGACAAGTAATGACAGCAAAGAGTTTATGCTGGAAAAATATTACTTTAATTGACTTTAATTATTAATTAATACATGTTGTTGTCAAAATAAGATGACTAAACATTTATTTTCATTAAATTACAAGCAAACTAAGAATACAGAGATTTGGTTTACGATGGGTGAAATTTAATATTTGGCTGTTTGTATGGCTTTTGCATTGCCTCTGGCAGTCAGAGTCATTGAGCGAAAAAAAAGTGCGCGCCATTTTCATCCAAACTCCCACAAATAAAACTTTTCATTCATGTTTTTGTTGTGAAAATGTCGAGTACCGATGAAGATATAGATTTTCCCTCACAAGTGTATTGAAAAACGTCGTGAAACTCGTGAGCAATTGGTAATAATAATAACATAGGTACTAGGTTGTTTAATGCTGTCGCCTGCGGCTCGAGCTGGTGAACTAACCTCGTATGTTATGTAGGACCAAAACGTCAGATAAGGAAACTCGCTCTAAGCCCTTCTACCCTCCAACACTGGTATCAAAGTTGGTGTCCATAAAAAACAGCGAATAAGCCTTACCCGCCTAAAATACTATCTATCTACTTTTGACGCAATCCGGTATCTAAATAAACGGTCAAGTGCGAGTAGCACTCGCGTACTAAGGGTTCCGATCACGCACTTATAGTTTACCACATAAAAAACTAAAGTACCTATGATGTCATCCATGTAAACCAAATTGAATACCGAATTTGCAGTTTTCAGATTTTTCCCTTTACTTGTGCTATATCACCTTGCTTCGTGCCTTTCATGATTGTAGGCCTACGGGAAGTACCCTTTTGGGTCCATTGCGATTACTATGAAAATCCAACAATTTTACAGCATAATCTGTCGCAGCGTTCGATTGCGTTGAGCTATAGGAGGTTGATTTTTCATAGCCATATGCGACCATAGACCTTAACAATTTACATAAATTTTAGCTTTAAACTTCAGCTTGTTACGTCTACGCACGCGTTGTCGATATAAAAGGTCTTGACACACATACGGCCAGACAGACAGACGGACGGTCGGACAACAAAGTGATCCTATTAGGGTTCCTTTTTTTCCTTTTAAGAATCGGAACCCTAAAAAGCATGTCGATTCAAACAAAAATCGCTCTCGCTCGCGCGTTATACCACAGGAATTGGTTTTTATATCCGCGTAGGTGTCTTCGAGGGATGCTTTTCGAATGGTATCTGTGCTATTGTTTGTTGGACTTTGTGTCCCGACGTAGTTATAGGTAAATACTCTTGTGAATGCTCCGCTGACTTCGCAAAATGCGACATTGAGGAAATACGTTTTTTTTAACAGCGAAAACATTCAGAAGTACAAGTCATCAGGGCCGCTTCAGTGCCTACGGGCAAAAGGGTTTTGTTGCCGTGCCTACCCTTTCGTGTTTTTTACATGTTCTGTCCTCAAGGCATTCGGTTTTTTTGGTTCATCGAAGCGGAAAGTGTCTTTCCAATACGTGTTTTATTGATTTTGTTAGTGTATTGGCTGTATTATGTGTATGTAATGACTGATAGCTACAGTAGTTTGTACCTTTTAGTTGTTAGGCTGGATTAAATCCTCCAAACAGAAGGTATCCCTTCTGTTTGCAGGATAGAAATATAATATCTTTTATGGCAAGCGTCTCCAAAGTTCAAACACACTAAAAATGGTTTCCAAAAACAGTTCCACGTTATGGAATGTTGTAGGAAGCGGGTCGCAAAATCGTTTATATCTCATTAGTTTGTATCCGCGTGTTACAACAAAGGGCGTGCGGCAGGTAAGTCCGTATGGCGCGATCGGCCCTTGATAATTTAGAAAAAGGGCCATTTATTAAACAAGAGCTCTCAGCAATTATTGGGTTTCTATTCGGGAACATTCGCTACCTGCTGACAATTTGCTATTCGGCCCTTTTGTCTGTCGGTGTGGCGCCCTAAAGGGTTCTAATTGTAAATCCAGCGTGTAACGATCCACCCTTTATGAGTGAATTTCTCTTTCGCGCTGGTTAGTCGGCTGGACGCAATATGGCGTATTTTTTGTCGCGGGGAAGGGTAAGCAATTAACTCGATATTATGGGTTCGGGTTTGCGGGCACACGAGCAAATTGAATCGGAAATATTTAAAATGATCACACTCTGTTGAATTTAGCTACGAATACAATTATCTAACTCAGAAATCATGAAAATAACATTTTGCTATCAATCAAGTCACCCAGATTATGAAGATTGTCAGTTTAAAACATTTTTAACCGACTTCATGTTATCTGTTAGTCAACCACTAGTCACTCTATCACATCCATACATACAGTATTCTGTCATTATACTTAGGATATCTTTCGGGTATGAAATTACACGGTCGAGTGCGGGGCGTATAGCATAGTGGTCAGCGGGAGCGGCTAAAGCAAACAGTCTCGTCCATCTCGCCAGTTTGTCTGCAAACAAGCGGATCAAATGAATATGGACAAGCGTGTTTGCGGTCGAGGATCCCGTTACAGCAACAAATATACTTATTTTATATCGAGTCGGCAATCAGCCGTGCGAGACGACCGACCCCGGCGGCGCGTAATGCGATGCAGTCGCCATGGCGACCACTGCAGTGGCCCCCACATACGAGAAACCATAAAAACACACAAAAAAAGAAAAACAGAAAAGCCAGACGCCTTCACCCCGGTTCCTGTCTGCGCGAATGTCCGAGAGTTCCCTTCTTTCAAACATAATTTATGGTCTTGGGGAAATAAAACATAAAAAATAGAAAAGGAAAAACGGCGGCACGCACGATAAAAAACCTCACCGTACTCGTAAAAGTGCGAGTGGGGTGCTCCCGTGCCGCCCAATCCCGCGGGCGTAACCCTTCCGCCGCCCCGCCGCCCCGCGATCCCACCCCCCGCCGCCGGCAGCCACCCCCCTCCCCGGCCCGGCAATAAAGGGTTAGGGCAACGAGAAACTCTCCTCTACGCTACATAATATATCTATACATATATAAGTGTGTTAAGGAAAATGATGACGTCATTATTCGTGATCTGTGATGTGTAGCGTACCGTAGCAATTTGTATCTTCGCAAAATCTTCAGATATAGATGACTCTACAAACGAAGCTTTTGTTTTGTAGTTGTGTCACAGAAGAGATAATAGTACTCGTTGTGTGGAGGAGCTCTAAAACATTAATACTTAGAAGAGAATATAACGCGCAAACAATTACTACCCGGCAATTTTTATCCATTTCTCTCGTGGATGCACCCTCGTTGTGTATCGTATAATAAACAGTGGGTCCAGCCAGCATACCGCGTGGCGAGTGCGTGGTCGATAGTTCGTTATCATCGCCGGACGGGGCGGTGGACCCCGGTTGCAGGGATAACGAGAGTTTCATGTAAATGTGCGTATGCGCCCCCAGAGTTTGTGCAACTCACGTCGCACCCCTTTTGTGGATCTGGACTGTGGCTGTGGGACTGTGGGTCTGCAAAAACATGTTTGGCAACTCTGTGGCGACGACGACGGGGCGGCGCGGGCGGCGGCGTCCGTGCGTCTCGCTCGACTCTCTCGACCGACATACGCGACGCGGGGGAGCGAACCCCGCATGTAGACCCCCGAACACATACAAATAGTTCGTTTCGGGTTATTCTTTAGTGGTGTTCCGTCTTATCGATATTAATTATTTTATTTTATTGTATCAATTACACATACATAATAAATTTAATCGCCAAGTCGATGGAAACGCGTCTGAGATTTTGAAGACACTGTATTTTTAGGGTTCCGTACCCGAAGGGTGCCAAACGGGACCCTATTACTGAGACTTCGCTGTCCGTCCGTCCGTCCGTCCGTCCGTCCGTCCGTCCGTCCGTCCGTCCGTCCGTCCGTCCGTCCGTCCGTCCGTCTGTCACCGGGTCCGCCTGCACGAACCGTAATAGCTAGAAAGCTGAAATTTTCACAGAATGTGTATATCTGTTGCCGCACCAACCACAAATACTGAAATACGAGAGATATTACAAATTGAAAGTGGTCTCGGTACAAGATACGTCTTCACAACACGCTTGAAAAGTTTATACCAAGGCCATTTTGTTTTGGTAGGTAAGCCTTCTTTTAATGAAACTAAATTTAAATGATATGGCAATGTCGTCCCCGGACTTCTACAAAGACTTTAAATATTAATTGATGAATTACGACGTCTCTATTTAGTCTGTAGAACTTTTAGAAAATAATTATAAAATTAATAGTTTTTAATTACTTTTGTTTTCATACAAATCTCAGAGCTCAGAAATTAATTTTTTCCTTTTGGCCACTTCAAGTTTGGCTGCCAGTGATGTTTTAATTAAATACTCTTTGGTGCGTTGAAATGATGTTTTGCAGTCTGCATGACATTGACATAATGAGTGAGTGAACCTCATTGTACGGAAATTGTAGATGGGTGTCTCACGTTTTCCAGTAGGAGTAGGTTGTAGACAGTGCTGCTTACGGCGGCGTTTAGTAGGTACTAAAGGCCCTAAAAGCGCGGCAAGCTTTGAATCTATTCAAATGTTATTTTTCAACTAGCTACAAAGTTATTCTGACATAAGATGATAATTTGAACAAAACTTTTTGGGTATTTCATGAAAAATACAGTTACAGATCACACATATACAGGGTGGAACAAACGAATGGGCCCTGGAGGGAAAGTACCTTAAAATCTCAAGATATCCGTCCGTCCGTCTGTCTGTCACCAGGCCGTATCTCATGAACCGTGGTAGCTAGACAGTTGATATTTTCACAGATGACGTATTTCTGTTCCCGCTATAACAACAAATACTAAAAACAAAATAAATTTAATATAAAAGGGGCTCCTATACAATTAACGTGTTTTTTTGCGGTTTTTTTAACCGACTTCCCAAAGGAGGAGGTTTACAATTCGTATTCGATAGCGCCTAAACGGATGGACCGATTTGGAAAATTAGACCGATTAGACCTATAGTGATTTTTGTGTTTTTCTTAATAACTCGTGCAAATGCACATGGTAAGCATAATATTGTGATGCGGAACTGCTGATGAAGACCACATATGGCCACCAGATCTGCTCAATACTAGGTACAAATACAATGCGTGGCTGACGGGCAGGCAACGCATAGCCTAAACCGATGGACCTAGAGCCATGAAACTTTGTACAGGGGTTCCTTAGTAGCGTGGGGTAGCACTGATATGGGATTTGACAAAATTAATTCCCCTGGGGGGGGGGATAAGGGGTTACAGTTTGTATTAAACTCAATCTAATCAAATAGGGTTTGTGGAAGTCGGTTTTTTCTAAAGTTTACTTTTTGTTTCAATTATATAGATAATGGTACGGAACCCTTCGTGCGCGAGTCTGACTCGCACTTGGCCGGTTTTATTCTGTTTGGTACGTACGATGCATGCATTTATCTTGCTTACGGTCTTGCTTGCTTGCATGATAATAAGCTTCATGCCAGATAAATTAGCACTACACTAAACTTTCCTAGGAAAGTAATACAAATGGTTCTTATTTTCAGATATTCATGACATGTAGAGCTCGATGATGATCACCGATACTAAATAATACCATCGACATCGATATAATATAATATGCGATCGAACGTACTGCAAAGCAATATGCTCAGCCACTGGAGGCCATTTCTCCAGATCATTTTTTACTTTGTTTCCGCCCAGTGTCCGCCGCTCGCCTCTGCTTTTTGGCAATCTTATTTATCGGTGATATCACCACACCACCCCAGTCTCCGCCGCCGCCGCCGCCGCCGCCGCCGCTGGACGGAGGAAAACTCGCATCATGTTAATTTCCTGTGCAGGGTTCAATCCGAGTGGTTATATTGATATGATAGAAATAGTGAATATACCATCCATACAGTGAATATGATACAGTGAATTGATAAAATTTATACATCTGCAGTAATATAAGTAGAAATGCATATCGCACTGGGAACACCTAAGTAATGCATTGATATCACTGCTAAGCTAAGAGCATATATATTATGATGCCTGTGCCGGTCGACATTGCTAGTCATATTTTCACGTTTTATTTAGATAAGTTGTCGACCCTCACAGATAACGTATTTCTATTTTTACCACGTAAGTTTGTACAGATTTATATATAAGCTAAGTATTTCTAATAATAAAATCAGTTTAGTATCTGCGCGCATTCAGTCCTTTTACTCTACTCCCGAGGGAGTCGATCATCGTATAATTGCCTCTGGCAAAGTGGTGACCCGACGATTGAACATCAAGCAACCTTCGGTAAAGCAGCATGGATTCAGCCGTGAAGCAAGTTCCCTGTGCTGCCACTTCGGAAGACCAAGCAAATTTCTGGAAGGACAAGCTCCGACTATGGTTTGAGCATTTCAAACCACTCAACAGAACTCCAGCCAGCTAGTTTTCAAGAACGAACCCAAGAAGATCGATAAATTGCCGCGCGTAAGCAAGTACAATGAACCCGTAATATAGCTGACCACAGAATCATCAAAAATGAAGCTCGCTCCAGCAGAAACAACAAACCGCGTCGGCAAATATCATCGCAGCAAGCAGTTTTTCAAGTTCACGCGACATGAAGACATAGAAAACCGCACCTGCAGAATATCGAACAATTTATCGATACAATTCACAAAATAAGTCATCCAGGAAGAACATCGCATGAAGAAAATTCACTGAACCAAAATATAAACGATTTGTGTACATGATGTGCCTTATGTTGCCAAATCTCAAGGTTTTTAAGCACACAATTTCACCAATCGACAACTACAATTTCGCTCAGAGTGTAGAGCACATATTGAAGTCATCGACTGCCTACAAGCCAAGGTTACGCCGATTTACGCTGACGCTGATTCAGCTCAATCGTCCTCGTCTAGGTATGGTCGCAATTATAAACAAACAGTGACGAATCAACTTCAACGACGTGCATGACAAGATGTTAACTCATTGACTCCTGAAGGCTATCCTGCGGATCTCTCCCAGTCCAGTGTCGCAATGAAAGCTGTTTTTCCCAACCGCGAAGCCCCGTTTTCAAGTGTTTGTTACCTTTTATCAACCGACTTCAAAAAAAGGAGGAGGTTCTTAATTCGACCCGTATGTTTTTTTTTTTTTTTTTTTTTTTTTTTTTTTTCTATGTTTGTTACGCGATTGCTCCGCCAATTATGAACCGATTTGAACAAATCTTTTTTCGGCGTATAGGTAATACCTCAAGGGTGGTCCCATTGACACCAGGTCAGGATCTGATGATGGGATCCTGGAGAAATCGAGAGAACTCTTCAAATATTATAGGCAGACCTATGGTGATTTTTGTGTTTTTCATAATAACTCGTGCAAATGCACATGGTAAGCATAATATTGTGATGCGGAACTGCTGATGAAGACCACATATGGCCACCAGATCTGCTCAATACTAGGTACAAATACAATGCGTGGCTGACGGGCAGGCAACGCATAGCCTAAACCGGTGGACCTAGAGCCATGAAACTTTGTACAGGGGTTCCTTAGTCGCGTGGGGTAGCACTGATATAGCATTTGACAAAATTAATTCCCCAAGGGAGGGGGGGATAAGGGGTTACAGTTAGTATTAAACTCAATCTAATCAAATAGGGTTTGTGGAAGTCGGTTTTTTCTAAAGTTTACTTTTTGTTTCAATTATCCTAATTTATTTTAGTATTGTGTATGTGTTATGTAATTTCCCTGTATGTAAATATTATGTTGTTTTCCTAATAATAATTTTAACCCTAGGCGGGTTTTAACTAGTGTAGTATATTCCTCATAATATTTTTTGTAGGTGTTGCCTATAGCCTGTGTGTGTGTGTGTATTATATTGTGATAATTTACGTAGGGTTTGATAGCGTACATTCTCTTTTTAGCATTTGTTCCTATATTCTTTTAACTTATGAAGAATTCGCCTAGCCTGTAGTTAGTACCTATATTATTTAAATGTGTATAAGATTTACCTAAGATTTCATTAGGGTGTCATTATTTATAGTTACATTGATTTCGTTTAAGGTTTATTTTCTCTTTTTAATGTTTTCTGTTGTTATACAATTTATTTCTTCCCTTAAAGGGGGGAGTATCTGTGCCGGTCGACATTGTTAGTCATATTTTCACGTTTTATTTAGATAAGTTGTCGACCCTCACAGATAACGTATTTCTATTTTTACCACGTAAGTTTGTACAGATTTATATATAAGCTAAGTATTTCTAATAATAAAATCAGTTTAGTATCTGCGCGCATTCAGTCCTTTTACTCTACTCCCGAGGGAGTCGATCATCATATAATCGCCTCTGGCAAAATGCCCATGTGTGAAAAACCGTGAGTGTCTTTTTACGGATTTCCAACGTGTAACAAATTATGATAATTTGCCAGAACCAAAAACGTTCCCTGCGTCGTGTCCGACAAGAGGTTTTTGTCCTTCGAGGGGTCCGGGGGCTCGTTTCGACCAGCATTAAGTTAAGCGAAGGGCTCTATTTCTTAGGGCGCCACTCATTTAAATTCCCATTTTTATAGAAATTTACATTAGATTGCACATAAGCCGAGATGTCGAGGTTCGCAGGGACTATCTTGTCCCTTCTTGTGTTGTAAATTAGGGGTCACACAAAAACCGTTGCGATCGCTCCCATATAACGTCCAGCCGTCCGGCTGTGACGGTGAAAAAGTATACGGTAATGCCAAGTTTTTTTGCTATTGATGGTCGATCGTTGCAAATAACAATTCGCATTTACATTGTATTGATCGCGGCTACCGGTGTACATCACGACCCGGTTTAAAAATTCTGTAAAAAGAGTAAAAATCGAGGGGACGACGATTATAAACACATGCGCGAGCGCGTCAAATCTTCAGCCGGCGCGCGCGGTATTATGGCTTTTTTAAATCGGTAGCTCGGGGGAAAGCGTATTTTTTAAAAATAAAGTGTCTTTTTAGGATAAAAAAGTGTCCCGCAGTCGAGTCCAATTGTTGCGTGTCGGATGAGCACGAGTTCCACTTTATGGTGGAAGGGATTTTTTATTGCGTGCTGTGTGCCGCGGCTGTGTGCGCGATGTCTCAAGCTCAAGCTTCCTAGGGAGGTAAAGTGATAAATGGATGTGCTCGGCACACGTCTTCTACGGAACCCTTCTGCAGGAGGGTTATTTCTTCACTGCACTACGAATGAGTATGTTTTTTTGTGACATCGCTTGCGGCGCACGGATGTTGTTGCTAGACATTGAGAGACATCTCCTGTAAGGGGTTGCTATCGATTAGTTTGGTTTCTGGTGTTTGCACAGGAGGTTTATGTCATTCATGTCACTTAAATATGGTTCTGACTCCTAATCCTTTTGATACAACAGTGATAAAGATACCTAGCTGTTGTCAATTGATTTTACATTCAGTAGCTTTATCAACATTTTTGAACATTTTATTTTAATACAACGAGAGGCCTGCTGCGCTAAACTTTTGAAATTGTTGCGTTAATCCATATCTACTTCTAAACAGACTCTTTTTTAATGAATTGAAACATTTCCTCGTAAGTTTCAGCTTAAGCTATGACTAGGTACATACTTAACCAGTTTAATCTCGACCGGCCTAGTGGCTTCTGGACAAAAAAGTCCAAGACTTTGACAGTGGGTATGTACCAAGACGTCAATTAATGTCTATTGCAAGGGGATGAAAACTTAATTACCCCTAATTTTAAAGTCAAATATTTTTCGTTTTTGGCTAGGAGAGGACCAATATCTGCATTTAAAAAGTTACGTAGCCATCTATCGACGAAAAACGAAATAGTACATGGATCCGAGCGAAGGGCGACAGCGAAAGAGGTGAGCAAGTCACATCACAACTACTTTTTACTCCCTTCGTGGAGAGGGCCGCCTCCCTCGCCGCCCCTCTCCCACCCCCGCCCCGGGTCTCCAGAGATGAAACTTTTGTGGGGTTAGCGAAACTACACACACGACTGTCCATGTGAACAGAACCAAACGTGCGCAGCTACCTATACGGCTACGACTTCCAACTTTAATTGTGTCTTTTCATTCAATCAATACGTTTGTTGCCATGTGTGTATATCAGACGTAAACTCATCCTGATCCATTTAGAAATTAAGTTCGTCCTCTTTTCGCTGGATTTTCTTCTCGCAGGGATACGGTATATTATATGGGTGTGGACGACTAAAGAAGCCCTAACTACTGCTTACGGGAAGGCAAAATAGGTTGGGGAGTAAATACAGCCCGTTGATTTGTAAATTACGGTGATTTTTACTCTACCTAGTCTATACCTAATAAGTAGCCCTTAGTGTCCCTACCGAGGGCCACGGGCATTTACCTGGTCATGAGTAAGATTAAGCCATATAAGTCTACAAACTAACTTCCGCATAGTCTTCAGTCTTCACGCATTAGAAAGAAAGAATCTTCACCTATCTTAGAAAGCTTTTCTTCGTTACAATAATATTCTAAGACATAGCAATGATGGCTTGGTTAGACAATTTGCCAGAAGTATGCAGGATGTGGACTATTTATTTAAGTCCGTGTATGTATGTATAATTATTTTGTGCAATGCAAGATCCAATTTACATTAATTTGTAACCACAAGTTTCATTTTGTTACAAACAAAAATAAAACAGATATACTTTACTATCATACATACTACTTACTTATATTGCTAAAAGCGTACACTTCTGGTACACTTACTGATAGCACAGATACTATAATATTATACTAATACAGATAGACCACCTAGGACAAAATATGACACCGGCGTAAACTGAGATGCTACGGAAGCTTCTTTAGTTCGAGGCCATTATCGCTTGGTTGGTACGCTTGGCCATCGAAAAATTGCAGATACCACGAGATGGCGCTAAGATATATAGGATTTATTATTAGCGCCACCTAGAAGTATGTTAACTGAAACCATGGCGTTTAAAGTAAAAATCTACTCCTTACGCCATTTCTTTTTTACGAAGGGTTACGAATTCTAATTTGTAATGGGATGAGCACCCTGTGCTGATAGTTAAGTAAGTAAGTAGCGTACTTGATGCTAGTGACATGATTCTGTGCCCGGCTGGTGGCCGGTCACCCCTCACGTCCCTACCAAGCCCTAGCCCTAAAAATTGGACAATTGCATCCTCGGTGCATCGCTTTGCATAATCAATAGCAACAGCATCGGCCGCCATTGCTCAATGGCAAGGAGTATTTCGTGGGGTGCATTTTGTTATGTACTCAGCATAAAAATGCTGAGTACATAACTGTAATCGAATCTCATACATACAAGGTGTAAATGAATTAATGCAAAATGAGAAAATAGGTACTTTGTTAGGGACATCATTCTGAGCAACTTTCGTTATGAAACCGATTTGATCAGAGGAACTTTATTTTTCACTTCTCCATCTCCATACAAATCAGCTGACCAAAATGTACCGGGAAGTGAAAAATAAAGTTGCTCTGATCAAATCGGTTTCATAATGAAAGTTGCTTAGAATGATTTCCGTAACAAAGTAGTTTCTCATTTTGCGTTAATTCATTTACTTACACCTTGTATAACATTGGAAGATATGTCTCGTGTCACGCACGACTTTTCCTGTACGACGTGGCAGAGGCCTAATAGTGTTTAATATCAGAACTCTAGTTCTAGTAGTTAAGTTTTAAACGTAATAAATAAACGGTCAAGTGCGAGTAGGACACGCGCACCAAGGGTTCCGAGCACACTTGTTATAGATTGTTACCTCGTAACTGGTGTAATCTTAGGTACTTATTGTGTAGCAATGTACAGTCGAGTTCATTAATATATGAGCAAAACTAAAGCTTCAAATAATGTACATGGAAGGGTACATAAATATCTGAAAAGATTCATCAATAAAACATATGTGAATCTGCTCAGATATTTTATTTATCATTCCATGTACAGATGCCTTGGTTTTGCTCATATATTAATGAACTCGACTGTACTTGTGTAGTACTTTGATCAATGATAGATTATTTCAGAAGGTGTGTAGATTCTACATGAGTACAGCCCGTGACAAGAGATCGTCTCGTAACTCGTGATCGTACCTGCCAGCCAGCACGCACATCGAAACCTATGTAATTGTTGATTCCGAGAAACGCGATCGGATGTCGCGATACCGACTCGAACCATTCAACGCATTAGAATTCAATTGCGAATTGATTTATTCAGGTTACGAGGGACCATTTTTCATAAAGTGTTAAATCAAATGCGGCGTTGGATTCTGTAACTTCATTTTCAAACAAAGCCTTATCAATTATGAATTCGATGTCGCCATTAACAAGTTGCTTATCGGTCTGTATCACAAAATTTTCGAGTGTTAGCTGCATAAACGCAGATCGTATCAAAAGTTCGTCCCGATTTTAGAATAAAACTCGTCAGTCATTCCCAGATTGTGTGTTCTCCAAAAATACGGAAATCACCGGGCGGAATATTTAGTTTTGTCATCGATTACGCAAACTGTTTCAAGGGTGCGCTGCGCCCGGCCATTGTGAAAAAATACAAGAGCGCATATAAAAACCGATGCAGCTGCTGGGACTCCACACATGCGAATTGTAGCGAGAGCAGTTTAGCAGCAGAAGGGCGTATGTGTTAGGATCATGTAGGGTTTCGGGTGCTTTTTGGTAGTGAGCGAGGCTGCACATAGAGTTCCGCGGCAACCCTCGCAGTTCGCACATAGCGTCAGGGAGCGCCGGTTTGGAAGGGTTTGTAGTTCACTCCGGGAAGGGTTCGCACGATCGCCGCCAACGCGCATGCGCACGCGAACTCACAAAAAACGCGAACAATGCGAACAACACTGCTGTTTTTGTTGCGAATACACTAGATTGTACGTGAATTTCGTTTTTTTACAAAAAAATCTAATATTATCAACTCGTTCACGCCCGGCTTTTGAAAGCATTTGAAGAGGGAACGGGGAAAAAATCGTAAAACTGGTAAAAAGTGGGTCAGAAAGGGGTGCTTTGAAACTAGTAATCATATCAGTATTTCGCTTCGATCGATTGCCGTTATTATCAGAAAAAATCCTTTTGGAATCGACAGTTGTGAATCCATTGTTGTTAGGAAGAAAATGAGTTGTTTTAGGATTAAAATATTATTAACTAACCTATGTGATAATAATAGCTCTACAAGTTTTATTGTTCCTTATTATTTTTTCAGAAAGTTTTCTCATCAACTAGAAGCCATGAAAGCCTAGAAAGATAACCATAGCAAAACTTGCCTAAAAGATAACCATACGCTTCAGAGGCGCATGATTTTGTAATGCGTCTAATTAATGGTGTATTTGGCATATTTGCCTGAACAAATATACTTATTTTAATAATCCGGGATAGTTTTAAAAATAAAATGCGTTACTTAAGAATTTGTTTTATTTTGAGAGTTTGGAAACATAAATCACTAGACCTCTACGAAAAATAAAAATAAAATCAACATCCTTCTTTTTATGGGGGTAGTCCTAAATTATTACAAAAAAAATATGTTTTTCTCTTGCAAATAAGTTGACAATATAACTACAATAGAATTACCTACAACAACCTGGTTTACAGACAGTCTTTACCAATTTCAGTCTTATAACCATACGCCTCGAGAGGGCTTCCACTGGTCATACCTATGAAATTATAGTACTTACCGCGAAGAAACAGCCATCCTTCTACAGCGCTAACCGACGACTGAGTTGGCTCTGAAGGACCAGTTGATACGCGCATCGATTGGAAAAAGACAACACTATATTAGCAGCGTGGGCGCCTTTGCGACGTAGGTTATCTTTCTAGGGTTAAGCTTAGTATTAGAGGATTTGTACATAGATGTCACCGTATCGGTTCCTTCAGACGAATTAACGTTGTGTTGACTCGTTAACCGAACTTAGCTTGGGTGTATCTATCTATACCCATAAAGATTTATTATAATGTAACGGTCTTAACATTAATGACATACCTAGTAATAAGCTTATAAGTTAGACTTATAGATAAAGTAAAAAGTATAGGAATAAACATGTTAACTAAAGTTTGAGCAAGATTGTCTGAATACCAATAGACGAATTTATTTATAGTTTGTAATTCAGTATAAAAACCACTAAACTGACGATATACGAGTAGCAGCTACAATTTTCCACAAAAACTTAAAAAATGAAATCTCAATCATTTATGAATTAGTTTCGCGGACAGCTCCGCTGTTCATCCCTTTATCAACTCCACAATCACAGCTATAAAGGGTAGGTAGGGTTGTCAATGCGGCACACTTTTTGTAACTTTTATTGTCACTGAACAATTTATGGACGAATTCGAACTGAATGGAACAATAGATACGTAATGGATTAATATAATGACCCTTGAAACCGCTATTAAAATCAATAAATTGTAGGCATTTCATCATACTATGGGCGAGCGTACTTCTGAGGTTAAGAAATTGAGACAAATACCTTGATACCACACAAAGGCTTTGTGGCTGATGTATATTTTATGCTATAATATGTCTTATTAGGGCAGCAATGCTCATGCATTAGCTGATCATTGTTTCAATATACAAAAGCTAAATAACTCAACAAAAAGCTAACTTACACACTTGCTCACCGGTAGCAATTACACGATCGTTACACGGCTGTTACATCCCTTTTTAACTCTTCCCAACCCTTCTATTGTGTCTGTTCTGTTCGCGGCACTTGCGCGGACGCAGCCAAACAGGACGCGTCCGTAATTGAGCCATGAATGGTGTGCCTGCGACCATCAAAGGGTTAAATTTCACTTTTTATCCAACAATTTCCTGGCAACCCTTTTTATATACGGCACAAGAAGGATTCAATTTTAGATCTTAATAAGTTTTTTCGATATCCCAAGCCACATTTTTTTGTGGAGTGGAAAAAACATCAGATAACAGTGACAGTTGAGGTAAACATGGTCTTGTGGACACGCTGCGTGTTTTTTTTACAACATCACCTGTTGCTTAGGATTATTGAATATGATAAAGTAACATATTGCGTTTTAAAAGAAAGGTTTTTTACACTTCACTCCATCACTTTTTATACCTCTACAAAGTGTGTGTTTGAGGGTGCAATAGTTAGTGTACCTAATCCACCAGACTCTTAACACAACAATGAAAAAATATTGTAATTCGATAACAGACATACCGCAAAAATCACCAGGCAGAGTAAAAATTTGCTTTTTGCTTTTTGTTTTTGTTTTTTAGCAGACTATAATAAATTTCCATGATTATGTACCCTATTTGTGACGTATGCAACGAGTAGTAGTAATTCACTTCAATTTGAATAAGTGCAGTCTAATTCGAATTAAATGAATTAGCTCAATCTAATTCAAATTAAAAGGAATTAGCCAATCAAACACAGGGCAAAAACGTTTAACCGTCGACCCATAGACTTGAACTGTAAAATAGAGAACTTAAACCCTATTTGTTGGACAGTTCAGCCGATTTTTATAGACTGCGGGTCGGTTAACTAAATCTGGCACGTTCAAGTACCTGCTTACACTAATGCAATTTCACTATACAGTATGTGTAAACCGCGAAATAAGTAGACAATCACAATAACGCGCCTCGATTGACTGACACGAATGCAAAAATAACTCTATATTAATAAGCAGTAGCAAAAGCAACACAATAACTGTCTCCCTCATACTCATAATTTTTTGACCGCGCGCGTAAGAGACAGGCAGTCTTTCTTGATGCTCCATGCTTGTCACGCCCGCGCGCATATTCACAAACAAGCGCAACATGTAAATGTGTTGAACGTGCCAGCTTTAGTTAACCGAGTAATAATAAATACTCAATAATACAGTATACGGATTGGCATTAAGGAGCTAGCCATAATGTCCATGGAAAAGAGCAATATACACTCCGAGGTCTAGTGAGTTTCACGCTCGCTTCTCACGCAAGGACATGCAAGGTTCGAATCCCGGTGCTGACCATGTAAGTACTTGCTTGGTAGTTTGTAGTAGTCGTAAAACCCCCCCACCTCACACAGCAGCGTGGTAGGTTACTCGTATTCGTATCCCCGTAAAGGCTTGTATCTCTAGGTGGGGACATCATTGTGGGTTACATTTATTTTTCATCACATCTATTCAAAAAGATCTACTTTAGTCCCGGCAAACAGGGACTAAAAGTAGGTCATTTAGTCCCTAGGGACTAAAAGAAGCTTTTTAATTTTATTGCCAGTACAAAGGAAAAAAAATGCAGTCACTAATCATTTTCACTACCACTCAGGCTGACAGACCCAATTAAAAGAGAGATCGATTCAAAAAGCAGGCAATAAAAAAAAAAGTTTGTACTAAAATGCGTACTCGACACAGATTAGATAATCCGATCGACCGAATCGATTGACACCGATTGGTGACAACAGAGAAACCTCAGAGAGAAACAACCTTACAGAATTGATATCAAAACACGGACCAAATAATTAAAAAGTTGTGGAAAATTTGTAAACAAAGCGCGCCAAATCTGAATGCTGTATGTAATTATTTCAATTTCGTTTTCGGATATGAGTAAAGAATATCTATGAGTGAAAGTGAGTGTCTAACTCCAGATGATAACAACAAACGCGAATGAAAAATACAAGATCTGTTACCAATAAAATCACGAGAAATATAGGTATGTAAAAACTGTAATCAATCCTGTAGAAAAATTCAAGAGGAACAAAGTGTTTATCTGAAAATGCTTTTTGAACCAATTTTCAAGATTTAGCCAATACTAAACAAGCTTTAACTATGTGGAGGACATATTCGTAATCGGTAATTTCTTTATTGTACTAACACAAGAATGACATACAGAAAACTTATAATAGATAACAAGAGATTTCTTCCAACAAACCATTACACACGACGACATATCACGACAATTGAGTAAATAAATATAGGGTGTAACAGAAATGGGTGTATAAGCCGAAAGAAGGTTGTTAGGGACATCATTTTGAACAACTTTCACTATGGGACTGACTTGACTGACTCCACCATACTATCAGCGCTAGGCCCGAAATGTACTGAGTTGATAAAAATAAAGTTGCTCTGATCAAGTCGGTCCCATAGTGAAAGTTGTTCAGAATGATGTCCCTCTTTCCGCTTGTACACCCCTTTCTGTTACACCCTGTATGTTATTTTATTGATTACTTACTACTTTTCTCATAGAGGGTGATGAAAAGTAGAGTGTCCACCTCAGGAGTAAAAACTATTTTTGGCTCGAGTGATGTACTTTGAATCCCTCGCTCCCTCAGGATTCTACTTTTGAGTCCCTCGTTACACTCGGGACTCAACTCTAGAATCCCTCGGTCGCTCAGGATTCAAAAAACACTCTCGCCCTAAAAATAGTTCTTTACTCCCTTGGTAAACAATCTACTAATGTATGATACTCTGTTTAAAATATGGCTTTACATTTTTGTTACACCCTGTATAGCTCTATTTAGCTGGTGCAGCTGTACGAAACCCTGTGTCACTGTATGTGTGTGTAGCTCCGACACCATCGTAGAGTAAGCGGTTTTGTTCTAATTTGAATATCGTAATAAAATGGCTCCGATTGTATTTACCGATCGATGGCAGTGACTTAATGTCTGGAATCGCTGTTAAAATTATTCATCCGAGTGAAAAATTATAAGTGTGTCGTGTAAGTGTGTCGTGGTTTTGCTGATATTACTATTAAATCTCATTCACAGAGGCGTAAAAGAATCAATGGAAATAAGGTACATGAAGTATTTGCGTTTAGGGCTCCAATGGATAGCTTCATGGCCCTACGCCACCGACGACGCCCTAGGAGTCGAGCCTATAAGGTTCTCCAAGATCGCGAGGATATATCTCCCTTTGCAGGCTGTTGTGGGTTGTTGTCTATGTTCTTTGTACATAAAGGCGAATGTCAGTAAACTGAATTTATTCATACTGGGACATTCCTACATTACGACACTGATGTGCAGCGTGATGGTGGTATGTTATTTTTATTATCTAACCTACCGATCTCTACAGGGTGTAACAGAAAGGTGTAGTCATATTTTAGGGGGTTGTTAGGGACATCACTCTGAGCAACTTTCACTATGAAACCGATTTGATCAGGGCAACTTTAATTTTCACTTCTCTATACAAATCAGCTGACCGCCCGGACCAAAACGTATGGAGGAATGAAAAATAAAGTTGCTCTGATCAAATGAGTTTCGTAGTGAAAGTTGCTCAGAATCGTCACCCTTACAACCCCGTAAAATATGACTGCACCCTTCTGTTACACCCTGTATTCTACTCTTTTTGTATGCAGTGACCTGGGGAGGAAGGTAGATAATCACAGATACTATAATACTGTATCTTCGACCACATTTATTGATGAAAGAAAGTAAGTTAGATAATTTAAATTAAAACACCTTGAAGTACGCTTGTTTAATTTTTAGGGTTCCGATCCTCAAAAGGAAAAAATAACCGGCCAAGTGCGAGTCGGACTCGCGCACGAAGGGTTCCGTACCATTATCTATAAAAAACCGCAAAAATAATCACGTTAGTTGTATGGGAGCCCCCCTTAATATTAAATTTATTTTGTTTTTTAGTATTTGTTGTTATAGCGGCAACAAAAATACATCATCTGTGAAAATTTCAACTGTCTAGCTACCACGGTTCATGAGATACAGCCTGGTGACAGACAGACGGACAGCGAAGTCTCAGCAATAGGGTCCCGTTTGGCACCCTTCGGGTACGGAACCCTAAAAAGGAACCCTTATAGGATCACTTTGTTGTCCATCCTTCCGCCCGTGTGTCAAGACCTTTTACATCAATAACGCGTAGACGTATCAAGCTGAAATTTATATAAATTGTTAAAGTCTGTAGTCGCATAGTAGGTACTTTAAATAAATCAAACTTCTATATCAACGCAATCGAAGCTCGACACCGTTTATGCTGTAAAATTGTTGGATTTTCATAGTAATCGCAATGGGCCCAAAATAAGGTACTTCCCGTTGTCCTACAATCATGAAATTTGGCACAGAGTAAGGTCTTTTAGCACAAGTAACGGGAAAAATCTGAAAACTGCAAACTGTCTTTCTGCAAAAATATGTAATTTGGTTTACATTGATGACATCATATTTTTTTTTATGTGGAACCTTAATTACACCAGTTACGCTCTCCAAGTGTGATCGGGACCCTTGGTCCGCGAGTCCTACTCGCACTTGACCGTTTATTTTACCGTAGCCAACCAATCCATTAACATTCCCAAGGCAGATGCAGAATCGATGAATCGATTACCGTATGATCCAATTAATCGATATCGAAAGAAAGGGACTCGTGGTGCCTTAGCGGCGGCAAATAGCTCTATCAGTATCCCGTCAAATTAGGGTTATACGATATCTACGTTTTTTCCCGGGGCCCGGCACGCGTCTTAACCCCTTTTTTAATCGGATTTCCATGGGCGCGTGTGTCGTATTTTTTACGCGTTAAAAAACCTCTGGAGCTAGTGCAGCCGTTTGTGGGTTAAGTTTTTTGGATTAGTTTCCGTTGAGGCGCGGTAGGCGAGTGTTTTAATTAGACGCTCTGCTCCGCCTGTATCCGGGTTTTAATAATTGTGAATGCTCGTTTATAACTTTGTTAGCATAATTTAACACAGTTCGGTGCGAGCAGATAACATCTTGGTTTTGTTATAAATTAGTTTTGGCTCCGGTGCGTAGATATTTAAAGGGTTGCGGTTTTATTTCAGGATGATGAGGTTTGATACGCGAAGTCTCGTACCTTGCATCATATGTTAACCATAAGAATTGAAAGCGTAGACTTAAAATATTGTCATTTTCGTCTAGTTCAATTCGCATGGACGAGACTTGGGGCCGAGTATAGTTATTACTTATTTAGCGATTTCATCCATGAATTCTTACGCTGAAAAAAAAAACATCATTCACAACTATGAAAACCTTTTATGAAAATGGTAAACGGTATCAATCTATATGTCGGCGGCCGATAGTAGAATTGAAACGTGAAATATCATGAAACGATAAAATCTCTTAAGGCAAACACTGCGGTAGCTTAGGTGAAGACTAAAGGGGGCGAGCGCAGCGAAGCCCCCGAATAGTCTTCGTGTTCGTTTGACATGTATTACACAAAAAACATCACGTAGTGCTGAATAAAAATGCTTTTAAAAATACATGACATCATGATGTGCCCAGTAATTGCTTGGGCATATCATGAAATGGCGGGGCACACGACGGCACATCATGATGTCCCCGAGTCTACTCGGTCGGCCGCCGACATATTGTATACATTATAAGGATATATGTAAAAACGTTACTTTAATTTTGCAAATAAGAAGGAGCCGTGGAATTTCATTAATATTTCAAGACGTTTTCAATTTTGGGACTAAAATGAATACAGGCTGTTACGGAATGATGTCGGCTGCCACAAAATAACTACTTACTAATAAATTAAGTAATTTTTTTCTAGAGATAAGCTTGTAATATTCCTTTGTGATTGTATATTTAATGTTTCTGCGCAATAAATAATATGAATATGAAATAATTCGTAAACTTTGACGGAGCGTTATAGGATAAAATAAGAGAACTAATACGATAAAAATGTACTCAATAATAAGTTTTCCTATTTTCCCGATCCACCCTGTATATTATGCCAGGCATCAGGCGATCCGTCCCCATTAAAGGAATTTCTTGATAGAGTAGATATAAAATTAATATGCATGAAAAATGGCCTACACTCTAGCCAGGTATAACTAATAATACTCGTAGAACGCACTTTACTAAATAAAGAACGCTGTTCGTTTGTTTGCTTTATTTTATTACACTTTCCATTTACTTTCCGATTTTACGGTATTTTTATGGGTTTACATTTTTTTCTTGCCTAGTGTGGGAGTCACCGGCAATTCACTGTGATCAGTGTTTCTCCTATTGATAAATAAATAATTTTTCATTTTCATTTTCATTTTTAATTTTATTTATTTGGGATGAAAAACAGCCGCACTATACAGTGGTAACAAAATGGTATGAACTTATAATTATGTAATTGTGGAGCTCACAACATCATTCACATGTAACAGGGCCAACTGTTACCAACGGGAAGGTAGGTAAGTACTTAAGGGCGGGCCCTAGGCAATCAGAACTTAGAATTTCATCCTTAACTTATTTTTAGAGAAAAATAAATAAATAAAAAAGGTTAAAGCCGAGCTAAGCAAGTCTAACAGAGGAACATACTGTGTCATTTTTATAATGATTAGATAAATAACAAGAATACAGATTCAGATGCGGTGTGAAATTGTAAAATAAAACATTGTGACAGACATGTTTTCTGGCAACTTCAGGAGACTTTTCTATCGAGCAAAATTAATAAAATAATGTTTATGGGAAAGCGTAGTCACGCTGACACTTGTAATAAACAAGCTAGTGAAAAAACCGTACAGCAATAATACTTGTCATTCAGAGCGATTTGCGTTTTGCTAAAGACTGTTTTTACCTAGGGACCCGTCTTAAATAAATTAAGAAACACACGCGCTGCAAAGCAATATGTGTACATACAGCACAGTATATTGTAATTCTAAGTACACTGTACCGCACACACATCCCATCTAGTGCGTCTGTACTCTGAACATACCTATGCGCATTTTTAATATAATATGTTCCTTCTTTTCTTTTACTTTTGGTTTTATTTTTTATTCTATTTTTTATTACTTATTTGATAGTCTAAAATAATAATATATTAAGGTAGGTGTGAAAATATGTGGGTCAAACGAATCGTTGCACTTGCGCATGCGCATATTATATTATTATTTCTAAACTAAACTACAATTATTAAGTTAAAGTAATAACTTAAGTTTTAATAAAGTATTAACTGGATCCGAGTTTGATGCACTATAGTGGTATGTGGTATGGTATGGTATATGGTATGGGTTGAGATATAAGTGTGGTATTGAAGAATGGTTTAGACTTTGCAACTATGACTGATCACGCCACAATTGAGATACGATATGTCATATGAATGACAGTTAAATTAACAAGCTAGGGTTTAGTAAAGTAAAGATGACTGAACTACTCGTTTTTATTCGTCTAAAATTTCAGTGAAACTAACGTAGTTAACTAAATTAATTAAATCTATTTCATGGTAACCCTATCATTAATTTCGATTAAAGTTCTTTTGTAAAGGATGTCAGCCACCGCAATTAGATGGTAAGTAATTACACCTTGTTAGTTTTCCCTTATTTTTTCTAATGACTGGTTTAAACGAATACTGTAAATTCCAGCCCTATTTCATAAATATGACTTTGGGAGTGAACGAAGTTTTTTAAATTATACAAGGACATTAGATAGGTAGCAGAAAGAATACAATCACTTGTTGGATATCGAAATTCTAACTTTACTTACATTGACAAGACTAGCACTATGATAGTCTCGCCTTCTGAGCTGTACATATTTGCGTTTGTAGGCCGCAGCTCACAACGCGTAATTTTCAGCACTATTTAACATAACATTATTGCTTGACAAGGGGCAGGCCAGCCCTTCGCTGCCAATAAACAGCTCAGAAATAATGTGCAAAAACATGGCAAAACTAACAAAACAATGAGTGTTACGGTTACGTCAAACACCAAACTTCTGCGAATTAGGATACTGTTCTATTTGTCATTCCCATAAAGAAATGTAGAACTCTTTGCACAAAGGGTATAATGGTAAACGCACAACTGTTGTAAAAGACATGCAA
Organism: Argyresthia albistria; assembly: GCA_963457715.1. NCBI lineage: Eukaryota > Metazoa > Arthropoda > Insecta > Lepidoptera > Argyresthiidae > Argyresthia > Argyresthia albistria. The sequence continues at coordinate 8,985,597 of OY735253.1, read as the reverse complement.
TATTCAAATGTGCATTGTGCTCTACCATAAAATAGTCGATTAGGTTCTTCGCAAAACTTGCGAAAAAATTGCCACGAACACGGGGCGAGTATAAATATTTATGAGCTTTTTCATTGTGTTCGACAAATATCCAGTTTTAAGGTAGCATTCCAAGGGTATGCAGGGCTGCAAGCCTTCGGTTCGGGAGCTCCAAAGCGACAATTAAACTAGTAATATTATGTGTTGTATTAACCACCGCCTCATGATTTACGAATCTAAAATAAAGTTATTACTTATCTGTTGTATGGAGATATAACTAATTGGGTTACTTTTAAAGTTATATTACAACGCTAAATTAATGTAGGTACCGAGTACTTACAACACGGAGATGTCATACGAATATAAATAAATAAACTTACAACACTACACACGCACCGTTGATCTTCAATTCTTGTTCATCTTTACACTTAAAACAATAAGTTGCTGAGCACTTGTAGTTTATTCCTCCAGCGTTCTTGTCATTTCGGGGCAATAAGGAAATGGAACATTTTTTGTTTAATACAATGGAGCTCTGTGGCCAAAACTGTAAAATGGAATCATTTTGTAAACTACTTCTTTGACAAAAAATGCAGTTTACAATTTGCGTAAATATTCCCAGAAGTTGTTGTTGTTTTAGCCACGGATATTGCTAGAATATAAATCACCAACCAATCATGCCATTATTCTTGAAAAAATGGGAAGAATTTACTGTTATTTTATTACTCTTTTGCCGTCCAGAATCTTACAAAACGGGCTAAATATAATAATTACACGATAAGTTATCAGATGTGTAGTATATCAGACTATCGATTGAAATAATTTTATGTATATATCAATACCTAGTAAATATATTTTTATGACGAGTCCATCTAGCGGGTTTTACGCTTGCTTCTCACGCAGAAGATGCAGGTTCGAATCCCGGTACTGAGCATGATCATGTATCTACCAATGAAATAAGCCATCTATCATGGTGATGGAAAACATTGTAAGGAAACCTTTATTACTCCGTAGCTGCGGCGATGTGTGCAGCTAATTTCCCTGTCAAGCATATTGGATTATTGAATCACTGGCTAAAAGTGTCATGTCATGCCTCTGGGAAAAGGCGTGACTCTATGTTATGGTATAAAATGTTAGAAACTTATGTCACACTGCACAATTGACCCAGCCTAACCTAATTGCTTACAACGTTTCATAAAAACAATGACTTATTCTATCTTCGACTTATTCATTCTAGAATCTCTGGAGGAACGCGGCCTTTCCGTGTCGCTCGAAGTAGAATCTAGATAGACCCAAGCTCAATAATAAAATTATCTGTTCTTACGAGTAGAACATACATAGACTCAGTAACAATACGCACAAACGATCTAAACCTCTAAAAAGATCAAAAGCAATAATCGCAAGCGCAACGTGCTCATGCTCAATAATCTGAAAAAAGGGCCCACTTTAATAAAGTTATAATAAGTGTAGCGGCTCTTATCTTCGGAGTTCGGAGCAGTAGGCATTCGGGAGGCTGATCAATCATGGATGCCCGCGCCAACCCCTTTGCCGCCCTGCCTCGCGAAAACAAACCGTTGCCTGGCAACCGCGGGGGGCGGGCGGCGCGGGGGCGGTACCGCGCCCTACCGTATCACTGCACATATGACGCGCCATGTGTGGAGACTGGAGACAAACCAGCCTTGTTTATTCGCTGAGATACTTGGAAGCTTTTGAAGGAGTAATTGGTGATTGTTGCTTTTTACTTTTCATATGTCAAGCATCGAATCTACTGTGTATCGAGCCGTTTTATCAAGCCCGAGATTGCAGGCTCGTTTTATCTTACTAAAGACTAAGTATCTCGAGAACCAGAGAATACTAGAGAGATTGTAGATTGTAGTGAAATCGAAAACTCAGGATCAGGACAGGATCTCGGTCGATATTCCTAGAATGTTTTGTTTATTGAATAAGGCAATAAAATATAAAGTCATATTGATATCTAAGGTTCACCATAAGATCGTTATAGTTATACGTAATTGCAAAAAGAGAGGGCGAAAGTACAAGCGGAGAGTCGCCCCGCGCCCGCGGTGATCCATCATCCTCCCGCTGACCGACCCCCCCCTCGCTCTCCCCCCTTACACTCGACCCCCACCCCTAACTTCTCTTACTTTTCACTTTCTCTACATATTTTAAGGAGAATAAAACTTTTCTCTTGCCCCCATCGCTCTTAGTTTCCCGAGTCGTAATAGACTCGTGGGCAACCGGCCCCGTTTCCGGGGAGGGCCTCCGATATGTTCCGCGAATTTTTGTCTGTCACACTGTCGAAGTAAATGGCTATTGGGTACAGTTTGTATAAAATGTGTGTATAAGTAGATAAAGGTTGCACGTTTGGGGATTAAATGGTCGCTGTAATGGTACTGAGACCTTTAAACTAATTGTTTCAAAACTTTTTGACATGGAACATCTTCAAGCACTTTGCCGTATTTTTTCCTATCGGGAATCCAACCATACTATCCATAGGGCTGTCTGTAGGTTGCCGCTAGTAATTTGCATGACAGAGGCTCTCCGCCGTATAATTCTCTCAGCATTAATTCTCAAGGTCCATCCCGGTGGCCGCAGCATCGCTGTCTATAATAAATGAACGGGCGCAGAGGGTGGGTGCTGACCAATGGCCGCCCCTCCCTCAATCAATATGATGGACTTGGCGCGAGGGGACGATCGCTCACTGATTTTTTCCCTCGCTGACAGGGCTCGGGAGGACGTGTTTTTGCGCCCTTCCGCAGGACACACGAGAAGGGAGCGAGCAATTAATAAGTGCGCCCCGCGTATACTGTCGCGTATCGCCGAGCGGACAGTAAGATACGGACGTGAAACATTCTGCCAGTCGCCATAGCATCGGAATAAACGGTTTGCTCTGGGCGTATGCAGACGCAGGCCACGCCGCCGATTAGATTTTGCAAGGCAAAGCAACCTCGCGCGTCAAAGGAAGTTGCCGCCAGCCAGAGACTACTTACTACTCGGGCCAGCTAAGTTGGCTGTAATGACGTCACGATTCACGATACAGGTCACCTTCGTTCTTCTCCTGTCTTCTCCTTCCGAAAAAGAAAAATATTTGACATTAAAATTAGAGGAAATTCAGTTTTCATTTCCTTGCAATAGACATTAAATTGATGTCTTGGTACTCACTGTCAAAGTCATGGACATATTGTATGTTCATGCACTCTTCTTCTTCTTCTTCTTCTTCTTTTTATTAATGGGCAGGAACGTGGCTGGCTGGTGTCAACTTAGCTCGCCCGATCGAGTAAAGCTGCGTCCATATCTGAACTTTAAGCTGGGTCCAGATATCCGTTCCGTACCTCCGTATCGTATCAGGTCGCGATCCAAAAACGCTAGTTTGGACGCCTGTTCGGTTCGGAATGGTGGTACGGGGACTCGATCGGGGAGAGGTACGCCCCGATCCATGCGAGTCGGTTTTTTTGCCCCGTTCAAAGGCGATACGATACGGTACGGTGTGACAGTGCGCGCGCGCCAGTCTGGACGTGATCGTGGCATGCGCAAGCAGGCATTTGCAATGAACACGCGAAGATGGCAGCGACGGGAGCGATACGGAGATACGGAACGGAGGTACGGGTTATTTTCTACACAGGCCAAACCCTTATGGCTACAAACTTAAAATTACGCACACGTATTTCTGTTATAACGTAGGCATCCACTAAGGAAGAATTTTTCAAAATTAAATCCCCAAGGGGCTGAATTAGGGGATAAAAGTTTGTAGGTATGAGGCTTATAAATCGAATGACCCTGGCTGCACACACGAAAAAGCATGACTCATTTGTCACGTTCCACCGTCACGTACCACTTGAGCCGAGCGTACAAGCGAGAGCTTAGAACAAGCGATAGAGAGGCACGATCGGCCTAAAGCTGTGCGTCCACTGCGTCGGAATCGGAGCGGACGGATTTGTTGCTTTGTATTAATTTCTATGGTAGTGCGTGCACTGGATCGGCATTTTGCATCGGAAAGCGATATTCCTTCCGATGACGTCATCCGCAGCCGAAGATTCCGACCGCGTCGAGTATAGTCGTGTCAAATCGTTTTCATAGTAAAAGTTGCTCAGAATGGTCTCCCAAACAACCCCCTAAAATATGACTTCACCCTTCTGTTACAGCCTGTATTATATCCTATATAATAATATATAATTCATATTAAGTACTCATATTACTCGCACTGAGCCAGCGTGGTGGAGTATGGCTTAATCTTACTCGGATCCGGGTAAAGGCCTGTGCCTCTCGGTGAGGACGTTAATGGGCTAAATTTACTTTACTATTTACTATTACTCGTATTTGTTAAAAAAAGTATGGGCGGCAAAATGCTCCCCACGCAATCACTCGCGTTTCACGGCAAGGTGCTACTACTCTAGGGTATAAAATACCGATACTGCCGACGGAAAATCCGAATGCAGTGGACGCACCCTTCGGCATTTTGTAAATACCGACGCCTCGTACGGAGCGTGTGCTCCGATTCCGACGCAGTGCACAGCTTAAGCGCAGTGCACAGCCACACCTCGGACACTCCATAGAACGCTCGTAAAATAATCACCTATTACTACTACATAGCCTAATGACATTTGTACACGTGCAAATGTGTGCGTAAACTCGTTTGTTTGTGAATGTGTGCGTTCAGCGCCTAAACAAAGTGTCTCCCGAAGAGGCTCCCCGACTCCGGGGTGAGGTGCGGTATCTGAATCCGCGCGGGGAAGGGAGTGGCCGTTCTGTACGTAGTACAATTATCTTCGTTCGGCTTGTGATGACGTTATCACGTAAAATTATCGTCCGTAAACCGACTTTACAGACAACTATTATTTTTTGGGTTATGTATGGCTTCTATCGCGTGTTGCTATTAAGCCACCGACATTGACAGTATTTTCATGGGCTCGTTAGATTTTTATATTTTGTTGAAAACTAACGTCATCAGACCTTGCCTGAAAAGTAACGCATGTTTACGGCATTGTCGGACCGAAACAGTTTTCCAAATAGTCAGTGTCCGGCCAACGTCCTGCCGATGCATTGAATCAAGGATAGATAACAAAACCACTTACCACCCTAACCACTGCCACAGTCAAGGAAAAGCGCGTTTTGCGCTTGATAACTACCGAGGTATTGTTGGAAGAGATCTCTTATTAGAGATAAGCTCGCCTTTGTACATGTTTTTTTTTCAATATTAAGTGTCTGTATTATGTTTTCTGTGCAATAAAGTATAAGTAAGTTAACGAATTTTCGTCGTCGTCGTCGAACGTCGTTTTCCGTCCATGTTGCGGCAACTTCGCCTCGGTGGGTCTCGTGTCTCTCTCACCCGACCACACTCCTTTTCCGTGTTTACTTGATAACGTTTTATTGCTTTTATTTTACTCGTATGGTTTTATGAGGTTTTTCCCTGTTCCCAGTAAAAAAGCCGAAGTTTACGTTTGCTTTCGGTGGTTCAGAACATGCCATTCGTCTATTTCTAAAAAATATAAGTAGATAGAGCTGATAAAATGTTTTTAATTCGAAAATTAAAAGTATCGAAGCTGTATGTATTATGCCAATCTAACTTATAGTTTCAAACGATTCTGAGATGGACTTTGAACTCTTGACGAACTTTGAATCTAGATAGATCTATCACATATCTTATACGACTCAAGCAGATTAACTAAATACTTATTCAAAAGATGGTACTGTTTTATATTCATTGATAGAAAGCCTCGACGCGCTGCTTTCATGAAAGTAATTAAAAAGCAATTACGGCAGATTGCTTAAAATTCATATTTACGTAAAAGTAAAATGCTAAATCTCCAAAACATCGCTGTTAGGATGAGATTCTTAATATAAGTTTAAAATTTCTGCGAGAATCGGCAAATTTTGCACTAAGTCATTAAAGTACAAAACTTCGATCATTTCGCTGGCATTGCTTAAAAGCCTTTTAGGCGGAGAAAAGTAATCTTTCATTAGGGCGGGGTGGACCTAAAACGGAAGTTCTCTTTGAAAGGAAAATTAAACGTGGGATGTGCTGGATCAGGGCGGGGCCTACTGTTGCCGAACTCGCCTGAAACTCGCACGAGACTCTAAAATTAAAGAAATTATAAAATAAATATAGCCTGAAGTTAGATCTTTAACAAACCTCTTCTCAACGCGTAGAGGAACTCTAACTACCTAAGAAGATTCGTGTGCAACTTGCATGTTGCGTGTGTGCGTGGGGTATTTGTAGAGTCACCCTTTGCAACCCCACAGTTTTCGCAAGGGTAAAATATCCTATCGATTGTTTCATGCTCCCACAGAGCCGGACATGTCCAATGCGCATGAAAGTGATAGAAAATAGAACTTATTCAATCAAGATGGCCGACACCAGTTAAATGTATCCAATAAATCACAAGGATTGAAGTTTTCAGCGATGAGGTAAGAGAGGTATAAATTATCTCCATGTTACCCAAATCTTTCTTAATGTTGAGTTTATTAGAAATTCAGAGGTTCTTATTTGTATCAATTTGTAGTTTAGGGAAACAATTGCATGTTATTGAACGATTATAATCTCACTCTTTGCGAGGGTCTAAAACATCTTATCGATTGTTTCACAGTGAGGGTACACAAACACATGGTAGTGCTGTGGGGGCGGGGGTAGATTTTAATTACGTCAAACAAAGTTGTGTTAGTGAAAGTTCGGTACCGGCAGCCATTACCGCGGGAGAGTATCAATCATACTGAATGCTGAGGCTGTCAGGATCGTGACAGATCTCGCACTCCAACTTACAACTCACTAATGATCCGACTTATTTAAGATAGCCGTTATGATGTATCATTCATTAGAGACCTATGAGTCTATCGTTGATTGTTCATACTGGCTTAAATATTCACCTAAATCATTGGCCCGCGCGTTTGCTAAATCCCAGGGTTATTATATTACATTCAAATGGCGACATAAGGTTATGCAATATCACATTACAAGACCATGCTTCAACGTTATCTTAATGTCCAATTGTCCACACTCAAAACAGTAACAAAACACAGACAATCGAATAATATCTCAATTACAACAAACTTATCTTCGTTCTACTAGTTTGTTAGTAGCGCGCGGCGCGGCGGCATGTTAATTCGCCCTGAGGTGCGATAAATTGGGCGCGCCCGCGGCTTCGCCCATGCCGCGGCTGCTCGATGGAGCTAGCTGGAAATGTATTGCTCGTTGGCCGCGTTAATCAGTGTTCAGCAACCATTAATTTGATTAGGGTTAGTGGGCGCGGGGCTATCAATCCGCCGCATTAGCATGCCGTGGACAGTCGGAGAAACCACTGCCCTTTGTGTTCGGTGTAGAGACGATACTTGGACGATGTAATAGGGCTGTAAGATAGTGAAACCGTAAAATATTCTTACCTTAGTTAGTTCGATGAACTAACACTACCACAAATGACCACGATGGCCTGTGCATGTACTGTGTCCTCTCCCTACTAGTCCCGACACTGGTTCTGACACATGTGTAGGACGTAGGTAGTCTTTTGGTTCTTTGGTCGTCGATAAGTAGTGCTTAATTGATACTAAACCTGTTTACAACTTGATCATGAAGCTTTTACGGTAATTAACCAGTTAGTGTGTATTACGTCAGATTGTAGTAAAGATTGTGTACCGTTAAGTAATTGAATGGAAATAGTTATGCTGATGAATGTAATCTAAAGTCGGTATCTATGAAAGGACCTAGTTAGTAACCTAGTGAACCTAGTAACCTACACAATAAATAGGAGAAAAGTTATTCATGATCAATCAAATAATCATCTTGTTTTTCATATAATGACCTATCAGATGAGTTATACGTTTTATGAAATGACAGTAACTATAGTAGGAAGGTGGTAGCTTGGCAATAAAGAGCGATGATTTGTACTGTCTACCACTGTACTCATATTTGGGATAGCGATGTATTATCACAAGGGTATCGGAGTGACTTGTACTCTAGCGAAAGCGATGTATTATCACAAGGGTGTCGGAGTGACTTGTAGAGCTTGTCTAAGCTGAAATGACGCGCTCCATAATGTCGCATACTAAGAAAAGCGATACATCGCTATGCAAAATATGAGTAGGTACAGTGGTACCTACCTAGTAAAGGTCAACGCTCTCTTTTGCCAAGCTACTGCGTTCCTACTGTACCTTACATCTTTGAATAATCACTTGTATTATGTTACTGTAAAAGCCCGAACTATGGCAAAACCTAGCATGGGCCAGATAACGGTGTAAGTCTGAAAAATGGTTCCTCTTTTTATTCATTCCTACATTTACCAACTCATGTCAGTAAGAACAACCGTAGTTCGGGCTTTTACAGTAACGTCTAAAATCACCTCTACCTTTGAAGCTTTATATAGTTAATCGTGACCACCTACAAACCCCGCTGTACCGAAGTACCGACAGCCCTTGTCCAGGTGTGTACTCCAGTGATGGGTACGCCACGCCACCGGCACCGACCGATTCGTGTTGACCAAGTTTTAGGTCAATTAGGCAGCGGCCGCGACCCACGTCGGCTAATCAGCGCCGCGCCAAACTTTATGCCGTGTTAATTTGACTAATGCGTCCCGGATTACACCAGTGATAAAACACCACTTTTGTACAGGGTTGGATTTTGGTGTAAAATATCATATTAGTTAATATGTAATTTCACTGTATCAAAATGCAACTGCAATGAAACTCAATTTACAGATGCTGGGAAATAAGCAAGATCATCCATTTATATGAAATCGTGGATGCCAAATAAAGATGATATTTGTATATTAGACCTACTTAATAATTATAATCGTGGGTCCTTACCTAAACGGTTCAGGCCTCATAAGCAATACAATACAGCGATGGGATCCGGCCCTGCATAAATATGCAGTATATTGCCATCGAAGCAGTAGGTATTTGGCCGTAACACACAATGGCACTATTCCCACTTTATGATAGGCTCGCTATTACCCGGTGAATACTAAAGTGACTAATTTACGTTCTTCTTTTACTGAGGTACAATGTTAATTACTTTGTAATTATGTTTCAATTACACGTCCAACAATTCCATACAGAGGTATCCTATCCATAGAGGGTAGAGTTTATTGTTTTACTACATAAGCGGCTCAACACTATTCTGTAAGGTCGACTAGCTTGAGTTTAGTGATCTAGATCTAGTCACTTAGTGTCGTTCTCTCATTCCTCAGATAGCGTTTATCTGTCTGTTTATCTGGGGCTTTTGACATTTCACACGCACAAAAAGTGTCAACAAAAGTTATCTGACTGTTTATCCGTCTCTTGAGAGACCCGGGCTAAAAAAACTTTGACAACTCCATAATTATAAATGTATAGAGTTGTAAAAATTATTACAGAATAGTGTTGATTCGCCTTCGAAGCTGTTACAGCTAAGTATTGTTTAGAAGGTATTTAATCATGATTAGTGATGGAGGCCTTTAGGGAGACGCTCGAATCCACTCGATTAAAATATGATTCATAGGAATCGCGTCCGGTCAGTTAGGGAGGTGTCGTGTCCGACCACAATTAGGTTGAGCTACTTAACCAATTAGATAAATGTGAAACAATCGCCCACATCGACTCTCGACCGTGAATACGCCCCTATCAATGGTAGCTAGCTTTTTGTGCACCACTTTACTATATTTTAAGAGGCCACTTCATTACGACATCGATTATTTAGAAAAAAATAAAATTGACAAAGTTCATGCAGAAAGACTGTTCTCATAGGGGACAATTTTCTGTCGTCCGTTTGTTACATTCCTGTTGTGAGGGCCGGGTGGTATGATGTATGTATTTTTCGTGTATTATTTAACATAGTTGATGCTAGTAGGCGTTAGGGCGACGGCTATATTCTTCAGTAATATTACTGTTGTCCGAACTTTCCTATCAATACTTTTATTTTAAGCCTTATTTCACCAATCAATCATATGACAACACTTAATGGCCCAATTTGTACCCTCTTTAACAGTTATTCAACATTTTCGGATAAATAATACCTACCAAGTAAATTTTCTGTTTATTGCTAGTTTTAAATGCAGGGTATCCTGAAAATATCAGAGGTTCAGACAAAAACAGGTTCCTGTTTGTTCCATGATGATGTAGAGAGACGCTAAGTATAATTTAAGTTCAGGATAAATATTTAAAACAGCGCAGTAGAATTAAGTACGCATGAGGGCGGCTGCAGAGGTTGACCACATGACAATAAAATGTAAATTTTATTTAGCGTTAACGGAACAAAGTGATAATTTGTAAATACATGGTCTTAAATTGGATGTACAGTCAAGTAGGTACCTATAGTAGATAAGTATTATTATTAAAATGGGCTGCGGAGCCCCAACATGAGAAGCGGACCTGTGGTACCTCTATGCATGCATATATCTTGTTTGGACTCGAATTACCAGCATTTTGCTCTAGTTTCCTTAAATTTATTAAATAACCGCCCAAGTGCGAGTCGGACTCGCGCACGAAGGGTTCCGTACCATTATCCATAAAAACCGCAAAAAAATCACGCTAGTTGTATGGGAGCCCCCCTTAATATTACATTTATTTTGTTTTTTAGTATTTGTTGTTATAGCGGTAACAGAAATACATCATCTGTGAAAATTTCAACCGTCTAGCTACCACGGTTCATGAGATACAGCCTGGTGACAGACAGACGGACAGCGAAGTCTCAGTAATAGGGTCCCGTTTGGCTGGCACCCTTCGGGTACGGAACCCTAAAAAGAACTGTTTCTTTGTATTATGGCAACGTCTCACGTAGAAAGTAACCCTTTCATGAAAATTATCATATTCTCTTACCCTGAGTTTCATGAAAATTTTTCATTTAAGCAAATGCTTAGCAAATATAACAAATGTCTATCCCTATGAGATTATCTCGATTAAATTAGTTACGTGACATCTTAAATTTCAAATAAGTTTCGTGAAACTCAGGGTTAGATTATTAGGCCCAGCACACACGGTGAAACGCAACTGCAACGAAACTGCAACTTCAAGTTACTTTTGAGTTTCATTTGAGTTTATGCCGTAGACTCCTTTGAGAGACCGCACATGACGCATCCATTTTGAAACTGGTTTGAAACGCGTTGCAAGTCAGTTGCGTTGAAACCAGCGTGCAGGAAACTCGTGTTTGAGTTTCGTCGGATCACATAGTATGATTTATGATTTCATCGGATTACACGGTACATTAGGTTGCAGCATGTGTGGAAAACGATTGAAACTGGTTTCAAACTAATAATTTCAAAAGGGTTTCGTTGCTGCAGTTCCGTTTCACCGTGTGTGCTGGGCCTTACTTATTAGTTATGGCCCTACTAATTTTATGATGAACGTTTTCTTTCAACCGCTTTTCTCAGCGTCTATACCGATGCATGCGACGTCGCCGTTGCTAGTTATGCCCAATTGAAGTAAAGAGTAGGGTAGGGTGGTGTTCTGGAGGCCTGGCGGCGGCGGCGGCACTTTGTGTAATTTTTCTCTGACACAATATGTGGCATGCGGGACCATTTTATTTATCTGCAGCAAGATCGATAACGCATCGCCATTGCATGCATTTATGTCCTTGTCTAAAAAGGCGTTTAATGCGGTTCGTTGCTGCATAAAATCATACTTTAGATTAGAAAAGTTTTGTATTATCAGCGGTAATACCATCACTTTGAAAATGTTTCTGAGTCTATTTCAAGAAAATACTGTAGAACCTGCCATATCCTAACAGAATAGCATGAATTTATCGATGTTGTCCAAAGATCGTAAAAAACTAAATTCTAATTATGCAAGAGCCCCGCCTCTAAATCCTATTGGTTGGTTAACCCTTCCACGGCGAAAGGGTTATTATTAGACCCTATCACATAACCGCGGGACGGCTGCAACGCACGCTTCATCTTCGTTTTTTAAAAACCCAGCTTGTTTATTTTTTATATTCGTCGGCGCGCGATGTGATTGGATGAAAGGGTTACGCTATAAATAAATCCGACTAAGTCATTCACGATGGCTCCGCGCACATTGGAGATCTTTTCACCCTTTCATTTTGGGATGACAGTGAAAGGGTTGGGTTAATTGTGCTCTTTATATAGATAGGGGTTAAAATTGGGGTTATGTCAAAGGGTAACGAACTATTGTGTTACTGTATATACATATTTCTACTTGTATAATAAACACTTGCATGTAGTGTCAGTGTACCCTCGGGTTTCATCAAGGAGGAGCGTAAAATATGAAATCAGTGTCAATTTGATAATGTTTAGGGAAAGAGTTTGTCAGCGAAAGACACAATACCTCATAGTCATTAATAATTGACAAACTAATGAATAGTTTACGACCTTCCTTATCGAAATATGCGAATTAATGTACAAATGGGTGTGCGCGCACGCAACTCTTAATCGTATTCGTTGACATTAATCTGGTGAGTTGTAAAATTAACCCGTGTACTGATTTGTGACGGTTAAGTATGTCGCTCGTAAAATTGCGAACGCGTGGCTACAAGACGTGACGTTGGTGAGTTAGAGAGGATTACCAACTTTGTTAAACCGAATTGCATTTGATGTTACAGTCGTGTTCTATCAAAGCTACTCTTTACTGACTTTGTACGGTTCCTATTACTTTTGTCATACAGACGAAAATGACTAAAGGTTAGGCTTACCTTGATTGTTGGAAAAGAAGCAACACCTTGCTCTTTTCATTCGCGCTATTATCGCCTGTCAGTGTTTGTAAAATGTTGCCAACTACGTCTCTATTTAATGGATTAGTGTTTGCGTCAATGGTGTCAATGCCAATGGCGAATTAATGTGTGCCAATAGTCCGTACAACGCCGAGTTATGAGACAAAATAAGAGATAGAGGCTAGAAGAAGTCTGAATATGCGGAGAACTAAAATAATATATCTTCAAAGTATTTGCTAAACTTCAAATAAATTAAAACGATCCTTTCTTTATAGACCGTGAAGCGCCACATTGTATTCCCGCAAAAAAATCTACCTAAGAAAGAAAATAATAATATTGCATCTATAGATAAAGCGGAAAGACAGTAGTAGACGTACGGCTAGTCGCGAGACCCACAACATATCTCTCCTCTAATTCTATACCAGCAGCAACCCTAATAATTTAAACTTGTCTCATCTTCGATTTGACATATTTTTACGGCCGCTCCATAAATTATCTATTAGCCGAACATAACTTGACGTCTCCACAAAAGGCTAATGTTAACTTTTGTGCAACCGGACTGCGTCGGGGTTACAAAGGGCCTTACATTCGCGTAGGTAGAAGAACCCTTCCCTGTGTCCCACCTGCATTCCCACGGCGCGCGGAGATCGCATTAGAAAGTGCATTTCGTAATGAAAAAAAGTTTGCGCAAGTCTTGCTGTCAAACATTCAAATTCTACACAAAATCACACCAAAAGGGTCCGAATTCCGAAATGACGAATTGAATAATAAAGTTTGGTTGCGTGGGAAAATAAGTTCGGCTGACTTGTGTGAATGATTGTGTAATACACCATGATTATATTCATTCTTTTAAGGTGTTGTAACACTTCTTGTGAATATTTAAAATCATTGATATTCATGCGTTAGGGCTACATGTAAAGATGTTATGCTATCTTTATATGTATATTGAGTGGTTTTCAAAACCTGAATCTCGTATTAATAAATAGGCACGGTTTAGTCTGCATCAAGCATCACATAGAATTGTCTAATATTTACGTTTTTTGAGAATTAAATCAAGATTCCATCATCTAAAAAGGTAGCATACTTGTTAAGCGGTCTACACTTATACAATAGCAAGTCACTTCTACGAACAGGGTTGGAGATAAGCATCAGAATCAGGAGCTGAAGCAGGAGCTGGATCGACACAATCTGGATCGAGTGGCTCTGAGAAGACGGATCCTAAAAAAAACAGATTGATTTGCCGAATATAACAGATAACACCCAATTAATAAGCTTATGATAGTAAACGATAAATCGTTTATAGATTACGTACGCATTGGCCACCATTGATTTTCTTAACGAATCCAGGCAATATACTTACTGTGTCTGGTAGCAGTTAATAAGCATACCAACAACCGGTATTCATTAAACTAGGTAGTTTGTAAAAAATATAAGGACGTTTACACGATTGTATCCTCCTACATTAAATTCTAGGTAGTCCGACATCCGATAACACCAACCCGATATCAAATGTAAAATCAACAAAGATTTTACTTTCAAAGGAGTGAAACGCAAATAATGCAATCAGATCGATCTCGGTATTCAAAGGCCGCGTTCCCACGTGTTCCTACTTTACATTCGTTACAGCATCGGTTCCAGTTGCAGTATAGGTGTATCTGTCGGGCCTCCGAGTAAAAAAAAAGCCCGGGAAGGTCAGTGAAGGCCCCGACGCGAAATTGGGCTAGTTCTCGAATTGCATCGACCCTTTCACTCTCGTCCTATACCTGCGCTTTTTCAAGATTCCGAGAATCCCTTTCCTACGACCGCTGCCTGAGGTTCTCAAACCATAGGTGTAGGTTTGTAAAGGTGGGATCGGGAGACGTGTGGTCGTGCGTGCGTGCTGCTTCAAAAGTATTAGATAAACAAACGTAGAAACATTATTTTATGTATATTATCCCCCAACAACAGATGAACTTGGAGTGCTTACGAAACCCAAAACCTCTGCTGGCATGTAAAGCAGAACCTTAGTCATTTCGCCACAGAATTCTTCATCATCCATCTGATATCATACCTTGCGTAGTTAATATTATTACTTTTGATAACTCATAACATAAAATAAAACAACTATTTACAGTTTGAGCACCACCAAACATTGCACCGATGCGCTATGGGCTGCAACATTTTGCAAATTCTTATTTTTCGAAAGGGCCCTAAAATAAATCAAATGTATGGGATGGTAACAAAAAGCGGGTTAATTACTCGTCCTTGGGCTGATTCCTTGAAAGGATGCGTATTTATTTTTTTAGTTAAGTTACGACTTCTTTGATGAGGGGAATACGAGATAGAGTTTTGTTCTTCGCGTAAATAAAAACCTACACGTTTTATCAAGAGTGTTGGTTTCAGGACTCTTTCCACATTGTTTTCTAATTTCATGTATTAAATTGATCTAGTCTTTCAAACTTGGATGACTCTTCGTGATCTGTCAGTATGGCCCATTCTTAAGCCAGGGTTAAACTTATTTGCTGAAAGTATTCTTATTCTTATTAATAAATCACGGGTTAGCATAAAATATTCTAAACAGTTTCTTAATTCTAGGTACGGTCTATTTATAGCGAGTTAAATTTTTAAAGTTTGGCAGGCAAATTCGAAACTTACATCTTCAGGTAGTTCCTTGAAAACATATTGATCCACTTGCACAATGCGAACATATCGTTCCTATGCCACCGACATAAAATCTTTTATTGCTTGTGAACGAAATGCAACACATATGTTTTTTTTGTTCAAAAACCGATATCGGAGCTTCAATCATTTATAACTAGTATTTGACGGGCAAACAAAGCGAAAGATGAAAGGAAGAATATAGAAAAAATATCGGAATGTGGCGAAGAGGAGTGGAAATGAAGTATTATTGCAACACTTGCACTTTCAATCGAGTCCTTTGTCAGATCGGATTGCAAGGATACTCCGGTTTCTATTGACCTATAGTAAGGATATTTCTCCTCACATGCACGCGCATGTATGTAGATATGTATTGAACTTGCACAAAAGAGACCACATAAGACGCGGGCAACATGAAGAAATAGAAATAAACATTGAATGAAATGTTTAAGGAGAAATTAGGTGCAGATTAAAGAATAGTCTTCATTTCATTTTACGAACTGGCCATGATGCGAAGGAGACCAAGATTATCATCATTATTATTATTATTTAGATAGGTATTAAAATTTCAAATCATCATTGAATTTGTGATAATTTACGTGTAACGTATAGATCGTTGATTTCGAGTGGGTAAAAGCCCAATTATGTATTTACACGATGCGGCTAGCCTCAACAGATCACTTCGAGAGGTTTGTAATGTCGGCATACTTATTTCTCGGTACCTATCTCAACAACACAATGACGATGCAAGGGTGATTTCACACTCCACCGGCCGGCGGCAATGTTACTTGCCAGTTGCTACCCGGTTCAATGCACTACGATACCGCAAATAATTGAATGTGTTATCAATGCTCGTTACGAAGTGCTTCAAAGTATCGAACATGCTTTATTTAGATGCCTCTTCATAAACTTTCGTTGTAATGTGTGATGTTGTACTTTTCAAGATAAAAGCTCACCAAAGAGATTGACCTTTGTTTATTTTAGCCAAACCCCAGCACTAAAATAAGTTATATTACATGTTACTTTGTATCTATCGATAACTATTGTCGCCAATTATAGGTTAGGTTAGTCATAAATATAGAATCGTGACGGTGAGCCAGTGAGCTTGTTAAACAAACGTTTAGTAGGTCTCATACTAATCTGCAACAGTGAAGCAGTCTGCATGAGCAGTCTGCCACGCGAGCACTTGTAATCGAGACCTCTACACGTGCAGATCTTGCCTTTCAAAGGATTTTTTACAATAAAACATATGCCGCTTTTTGCTTAACCCACTTTCGGTGCGATTATAACCTTCTTACCTACATTTGCTCGCCTTTGTGCAAATGAAGCCGCCCGAATAGCTATTTTCTCTGATGTGCTACGGACATGTGCCGAAAACGACTTTTTATATGAAGGATACAAATCAATACGTAACGTTCAATTCGCCATAGGTATTAAGCCCTCCAAGGTATGTTACTGTTGCAATAGTTGCATTTGAATAATGCCTACCAATAAAGTCTTAATTTACTAAAATTTGTAACGATTAGATAAGAGATGATGATATTGTCCAAATGGAAAATAGTGCAAAAATGTGCTTTTAGAACGATTAAAATGCTGATTTATTACGATTATTAGACCTATTGGTTTTTAATTAGCTATCTTTTTATACGCTTTTACTAGTTATACCTTAAATTAAACTAAACTAATTACCCTAAACTTGGCAAAGGGTAAGTCTTGTCTTAAAATGTGAAGGTACCCCGAAAGTATTCAAGAAATTAATTACATTATCAAGTTTTGGATTAAAATTTAGTTTTGAAAGATTTAAATATCCATTTTTTTATAGAGTTGTCAAAGATACTCGGGTAAATTTTGCTTTATGCTAAACTCGCCATCTATAGACCTAAGAACGCAAAAACGCAAAATAGTCACCACACTTTTACACTGTTCTTCAAAAGCAGACGCAGTGGCAGCGATCTAGATGTTGTGCAAAAAACTTTTCTCACATCCCTCGGCTCTCCGTAAGTAGTGGCACTGAAGTTTTTGTTTATCATCATCACACATGTGAACTCATCGAGAGAGTGAGTGAGATGTCGCATATGGTCACCGGAAGACCTCGCGAAACACTTATGTTATGCAATGTTTACAGAAACTACAGCAGTCAGGGTTAGCTCTGTCGTGGGTTCTTGTATTCTACAAAACATACGTTAGGTGATGAGTATAAATACGTAATAACCGTACGCATGTAACCCTGTATTTTGTATAGGTACAGTCTTACGAATGCCATTACGTGAATATTTGATAGTTAAATGACTTAATGACAGTCATGGTAATTTAATGTCATATCATATGTCTGCGACATTCTTCATTAAATTAATAAGCTATGGCTTTTTTTCTGAAATACACATACCTACTAACAGAAGTCTTTCTTAACTATTCTGAAACATAATAGTTGTAGTTGTTCTATTTGCAAGGTTGAGGTTGAAATGTTTTATCATTAGAGATGTCTTCGATCATCATTCATTTCATTTCTATAAAGATCGTTCTACGACAAAACCCGCATGTAGTAAAAATAAAAACGTCAGAATATTTGGTTTTTTAGCCAGATTTTTTTGAGTGATCAAAATAAACTCGCTTTGTTACGTACCTAGTCTTGTGAAATTGGTGTTTTGTAGCTTTGCCATGTGCAATACATTATAATTTAGAGTGTTCAGTGACGTACAACCCTGCGTGTAATGCTCGCGGTCCCACGATGCCGGTGTCGGCTGTAACCCGAGCCGGCCCGGCCTGCCGCCTTCCGTCCGGCTTTTAGTGGAGCCTCATCGGTCACCTCACACACTGCCCACTACCCACCGCCCCACATATATAATACGTGGACATACTTGCACGTGACTGATGTGTGTGCGATAAGGCGTGACATAGTACTTTAGGTATGTAGATACGTATAGTAAGTAATACATATTTTGGGGTTTATATAAGGTATGTACGATAAAGAAACGGTCACACTATTTCCTTGATCGTAGTTGAGTACGATTATCAAAAGTGAAGACGCTATGGGTCAATTAATTTAGAACTCAAAGCGGGGCGGCGGCAGAGGGGCGTAGCGTGCTACGAATTGTGTGCTACGAAATTACGCGTAGCGAGTAGTCCACTCAACAGGCGTTACGCAAATTACGTGATTTATTCGAGTGCCCTCCGATATAGACAATGCCTGAAATATTTGTGCAGTGTTATAACTGAGAGTGGCACAGAGCGGAGGTGAGATAAAGGAGCCGGGTGGATCCAGCAGGAGCCGGGAGCGCCTTCCCCGGTCATTAATATTAATTAGGCGCGGTGCGCGTCTCAATGCGCGCCTCCTTGCTCCTGACTCGCTGCGAAAATTAATTACTCACAATCTTTATGTTCCAATTATAAAGGCCTTCGCAACAAATTAAATCTGTCCAGAGCAGGCCTCCTTTGAGAGCGGTTTCACTCTCTTTGTAGACTTGATAAATGTTCCTCGCTAAATTCTTCCAATTCAGCGAAAATGTAGATTTTGAGTTAATACGCGATTGTGCTGAAATTTGGAACAAAAATTTGCAAGAGTTTGCAGTATTGTTACTTTAATTGAGTTGTATTAAATATTGACGGGTGCGGTGCAGGCGCAGCCCTCGTACTCGTACCTACTTTCGAGTTCCATTCAATTGATCGTAATTGTAGGTCGGCGCACCCGATATTGACGAAGCGAAACTGGTTTCTGAATTCCAGCTTTTGCATAAGCGACTTCCGCATTCGAGCAGCAAAAACGCGAATTACTCGAAAAAACTATTCAGTTTCCCTTTCATCTGAAGCAAAATATTTAACGACCGTAACCGGATATCTCGCGCTCTCCCGGGAAACAATGAAAAAAACCACCAACGTGTTATTACACGAAACCAACGTTTAATAAGCCCGTTTTTTATTTAACGTAGATTTTGGTTATATCCATTAATTCTATCGTTGCGCAAAAAATATCGGGTAGGTAGGTACGCCTTTATTTGAATAGTTCGATGTGCGGTCATTGTTGTGGGAAGATGCGGAAATGGGATATTTTCTTTCAAGAAATATAATATTTGGCGGCTTTGTTCACGGACCGCAAAAACTTTCGATAGAGTAATAATTGTACTCACTTGTATCATAGCATACTTACTTATTCATTATCTTATCTACTCGCACTTTTGCTTGTTGCAAGGATGCAATAGCGTGTTCCGCCTGACGCGAATTATGCTTCTGGGGCCTGGGGTAATTAAAGGCAAAAGTAGATTTATGTATCTTTATAGTTTTTTTAATGTAAAGTACACATAAAGAGCCCAACTGCTCTTATTCATCAACTACAACATGGCTAAGTTTCTGAATGGTCCTTTACCAAAAAAGCTCTACTAATTTTGAGTGACACACGCCCACACAAAAGCGCAATCTGTATTAAATGCTCTTTTTGAATCAAATATTTTCTATAACTTTCGATTTAGTGTCACTTTAGACAGGACACGGTGTTAGTGTCACTTTAGACAGGACACGGTGCTATTAAAAACCCCAAATATCGCCACGCGGATTGTACACAAAAGACCATAGGTATGTGCCCATAGTGGAGTTTTTTGCGAATCAGATATTGTTAGGTTTTATGACCAAATTGTTTAAATTATGTAATCATGGAATACATTGTATGTATGTGTTGTGGGAACATTTCATATAAATATAGATTTTTATTTAGTATTTTTGCCCCTTCATCACCGCGTCTTTTGTTCTCGAGCAAATTTTGTTCGGCCTTGTATGTTCTTATGAGAGTATAAAGATCTGACAATAGTGTTTATTACAAAAACAAATTAGCATCACGGTCGAATTAAATTACATAACACATGTTAAAACTAAATGAAATCGCAACGGAGAGAAAAAGTCTTTAATCTTTCTTTAAAAAACTTATCAATTTCCTGTCAGCAACTGACCATGCACAAGTGGATCGATCTGCAATTCAATTGTAGGTGTGTCTGAGGAAGATTAATGAATTTTGAATTAGATACGTCCGAACTGAATTGAAGCCTGGTCTTCTCAAATCGGAAGTGTAGAGTGCGTGTTGAATGGCGCAATTTACTTTAGATTGTTGCCAAATATGAGAAAAAATCCGGCAAAAAGTTGCGACGTCCGCGGACTGTCCCGCAGCTGGCCGTCATTGTCAGACGATATTTTACGTAATCCGATAAATATTTTTTACTTCCCTTTTACGTGACCGACCGCCCTTCCCGAGATGGAAGGTATTGAACGTCAATCACATTACTGTAATAACTGCCCCGATTGAAAGTGTACGATGCGATGTGACCGGCGACGATGGCATTCGAGGAAAATATGTTTAATCTTGCCACAGTATGGATACTTACGATGAGTACTACATGAGTACATGACATTTAGTTGGACCTGATTTGATGACCTTCCGTGTTCCAGAGAAATGGCTTGTGGCGCAAAAAACTTATGCAATAATCAAAACAAAACAACACAAGAACGATAACAAAACAATCACGCGAGCATTCAAAAATAATGTCGTAGAATAATGTCGATTTCGTTAGAAACGTTAACGTAAGGCTAGGTGACGCAAAGGGCTATTTCTCCATTTGTGTCAAAAGGCAGTGTCAGGAGCAGAAGGGCCGGGCTCCGGGGGGCGAGGGCGCCGGGCGCGGGAACAAAGGTCGGCGAGCCTGCCCGAGACGACGCTCTGCCGGTAGCACAGGAGAGATAGCTGTGGATACATGCGCCGCAATATCTTGATGACATTGGTTTGTTTTTTTCGTTGTCTACGTTTTTTCTATGTGAATGACAGGACCTCAAATCAATGAAACTCTTTTCACTGCCTTCCTCCAAGAACAGGAAGCCACTTTTTTAAGAAAGGGACAATAAGTCCTCCTTCGTAAGAGTGAAATAGAAGAATATTCATTCAAATCATTCATTCTTCTGACCGTGTTTTTTGGTAAATAATAATAATAATTATTATTATTCAAATGTCGCTAGTTAAAAACCGGACGCGCCTTTTCCATAGATTAGCTAACTAAAACATTTTTTTCGTCTGAGCTGGACGAAATCCTCAGGTTAGAGAAATTCGTAGGATTAATTTAATTCTTAGAATTACTTAACCTCAGGACTTCTATCGGCATCGTACTGCTGGCTCTAATTCACACGAATGACGCGTCATTTGTGTGACGTGAAATACAGTGTTACGCACGTTGCAAATAGCGTTGCAAGCGTTTCGAATCTACGTTTCGATTTCACGAATTGTTATGTATATCATTAATGATAACATATGAATAACATTAATTCAATGACGTTAGAAAACGAAAAGAAATTACATGATTAGAAACTGACTTGTATTGATTGAGCGACAAACATATTTTTAAAGTATTACGATTAGGAAGGGGTATAAATGTTTCTACAAGTCACCTCCCATCTAGAAGCAAGAACAACCCTCATATTTCCCTGACATCTCTCCTGCTCAATCCGCCTCTGCTTGTACCCCGCTGGACCTCTAGCGACGTCAACTAAATGTCTCCGAAAGGATTTTCTGGCGAAGGTCACGGCCACATTGACACTGGAACCGAATCTTCTTAGGTATGCTGAGCAAGAGCTGTCTGAGACTTAGCGCTTGATTGCGGCTCGGCATGTTAGTAGAATCATGCCTGTACACTTTGTTACGGAGTACTGTCTGAATGACTGGCGACTTTATTATGTAGTTGTTTTCGTAGCCTATCTTATCTATAGGCCGAACCAAAAAAATCTGCACCTTGCTTCCTTCTAATGCTGGATACTCGCCTGGAGAAAACAAATTATTGACTGGGTACAATAAACATAACTGATGTATTTTTAACTGAAAAATAGTAGTACTTAGCTTGATTGAGTTGATCTCTACCACAAGATACATTAATGTACAAGTTAAAGTATTTCTGATAGTAACTCCTTCTACATCCAGTGTAGACGTGACTTTACTCACCGCGGGACGCAAATTGCTTCGGCACCTCATAGTGTAGACCTCGCTTGATGCTCAAAAACAAACAAGAAATCGAGAAAAGTCAAAGGCCAAAAAAGGGCAATATTGCTTTAAAAGGAAGTCGTCATCCACAGCTTATTTATAGATTTTTTACTCAATATAATTTAAAAAATATGACCACTGATCCAAAAAAAAATGCTTTTCTATTTATAATATTTATTGTGCAATGTTGCACCTGGACGTTAGTTCGTTGATGTCCACGGAACAAAAAATATTCTATAGATTGTTTGATATCGACCAACCAACGGATTCCCGTTAGATAAATCGCTCCATAGGTCACTTTTTTGATACCTATGTTTTTTTCTAAAAAAATGTTGGTGACATGTGCTCGACAAATTATTATGCATCTCGCTGCATCACAATAGAACACTCGGGCGCTAGCCGCGTGCCACAAGATTACTATAGGTTCTTTTTAGGGTTTTGTATCTCAGAAGGAGAAACCCTTATAGGATCAGGCATCCAGGAATTTAATTTTCAACTTTTCGATTTAATTCAGGTACACGTTTACACAGAGTCAAAAGAAACAGAAATATATTTGACATGCTAGCCATGGGATTTTTTTGGGGCGGGCGACGCCTCCCTATAAGATTTGGTAAGTTTTCCTTACTCAACTTCCTAGCCATGGGTTATTTCCGGGGCGGCTAACGCCGTCCTCATTAATGCGGCCGAAAGCGGCACAATGCGCTTAACTTTCTTTTGTAAACATTCAATATACGTAATAAATATACTTTATTATTGTTTACTTCTGGTTTATCCCTAGCTCCATCTGACCTGAACCTAGTAAAAATGAAATCCTGGATCCGCCCCTGTGCGAAGATTGAATATCTGTGCCTACAACTTTTGAGAAAAGCATAATGCGTGTAAAAACCCAAGGTCCCCTAGATAGCATTTGCTACAGGCCCCGCGCTCTGGCTTAATCCGGCACTGTATAGAATCACTCGTGCGTCTGTCCGTCCGTCCGATACCGTCACAGACAATTGTCTGCCCTATATGCTATATCACTCAGAACATATTGGACCAATGAAGTTGTAAATTGGTACCTGTGACCCAAAGACAGAGGTGCAATGTAAATATATAAATATGGAATACGGGAGCCACTTTTGGGGGGCCAAATGAGAAAAAATAAATTTAGAAATTCAAAATATGCCGTGTGACATATCAAATGAAAGTGCATGGTGTGAGAATCTTAAATGTATTTTTACAGTATTTTTAAGACTAATTTTGAAAAAGTAATGCTCAATAATAGGACAGATTTGTATATGTCATCGAAACCTCTAGGGTACTTACCGAAGTCCTAAAAATCAGAAATTTGGTATGCAAGCACATGTTTGCACCTATTATCCCATAAAATCAAAATCCATAACTTTAACCCCCTAACCTAACCTAACCCCCTAAATCAGGGGTGCAAAGTTTGTATAAAAACTGAATTTTAGGGATATTTTTGTTGGTGTTAGTCCTATTATTATTGTACGAAACCCTCTCAACGCGAGTTCAACTCGCACTTGGCAGCTTTTTTTTATCAAAAATTGCGAAACTATGTCAAGATATCTATTGTATTTGTATTCTATGTTTGTGGCGTCTTTACGTCATGCTGTTGCGTGCATGCATGTTGATTGATTGTAATGCTAGAGGAGTACCTACATAATTAATCTTGCAGCATCCATATTTGAAAATGTGTGATCATGTCACAACAATTTTAAAATCATGATGACTATATACGATTTTATTATCATAGCGTAAGGTACAATAATTTATTTATTATCATTTGACACGATCATAAAGTTGGATAAAAGTGGAGCAAAGCACACGCACCCAAACAGCATTGTTTCATTGTAGTATTTGAAATAATGATAACTTACACAATTCGAATATACATAGAATGATTTTGTGAAACATAATAATTTAATCTAATATTTACTCTACCCCATTCACAAAACTAGATAGATAAGCGACAGGACATGTCCCTTGTTTGCTTCAAATGAAGGTCCTGACTTATCTAAAGTTTACTTCGCAAACGTTTGCACAGGAACTTAACCAAAAATATGTTATTTTTGAATTTGTGCAAGACATTTGACAGGGGACAGGGCAAGTCGGATTTGAACGACCAACTTACCTTTACCTATCGATCACTTTAGTATAGATTTTACTCGGTCGCGTTAAGGTTTTTCTTTATTTATTGGTTCCTTCAGTTAGTGTGTACAAAAGGTGACAGGACTGACAGTGACGCTGGAAGGAGTGCCGTCCTTTCAACTCGTTTCACAAAGCTGGACGTTTGAAAGACGTTATGAATGGGGATGGAAAGGAGTGATCGGTCGTGATCGAGTATTGACCAAACGCAGACCGAGTTGGATCTTTGATAACAAAACGGAAGACAACGTTGAAAGGAAATGCCGCAGAAAGATGCTTTTGTGTGAGATTTCATAATTGAAAGAGATAGTATAGTTTTGTAGTGCTCAAAGTTGCAAAATCTATAGCATACGTCATGGTTTATGGAAAGGCAGAGACAAAGAGCAGTAAATCAAAACACTTCTAAATTGAGTCCTTCAGACCCACCCAAGTTCACCCAACTCCAGTATACGATATGCTTTTAAAGAAGCATACATTTTATAAATAAAGTATGTGTGCGCCAAATCATGTAAATTCAGATAGAGTGTTAAAACTACTCGCAGTATTTCAAGCGAACGGTCCGGTCCACTATATTTCACATTTATACGGACGGCCGCCGGCACCGGCGCAGGGCGTATCGAGCCGAGAATCGAGATAGTTGGCAAGGACAATACTCTCCCGGAGAAAAAGGGAATTATTCATCACACCCGGAAGGGGAGAGCTTGTGACGCAAACATAGAAATAGCCACCTGCTGTTTGCCGAACGACGTATGCGCCTCTACTTCTACCAGAGAAAAATAATCTCTGCTGGTCGGATGTAGAGTTGGGGTTTGTTTGGGATCAACAGGGTGCGAGACATTTTCGAGGGTCCAGTTGACTGTTGCCAGTTGCAGAATCAAAAGTTTAAACGGCCGTCGAGAACAAAGGAGGATCGGACCGGGCGACGGGACTCAGGGAGTCGGGAATGGGGATGAATATTCAATGCGAATCCTTTGGAGGTGATATTTTATATTCTCATGCAATTGTCGCTCTCACCTGCGCGATCTAGCGGAACGATACTCGCCATGGCTGAAAGAAATATCCCGTTTATTTAATTTTATCTAAGGGACATTTTGGATATTTTTATGACTAAAATATTTTTAGCAGCAAGTAAATACTAAGTAATGTTAAAATATTTAGGGAACAGGCCAATTGAGAAGCTCTAACCTTAACATTCATAACTATTACCAACTCCTAAAAAAATGTTTGTTTTTAAATATGCTCTGCAATATAAACATTTATTATGTAAGTCATTGTATAGGTCAAATTATAACACGAACTTAACGCCCAAGTAGATTTGGCTAAAATGGTATACTAGTGGAATACTATGGTTATTTTAGTGAGCAACAACAACCTGTATTCTTCTTTCAAGACTCACATTCCCACGGCTGGCAATTAATGACAGAATGACTTGTAACTGACCTGTAACTTGTAAGGCCAACTTATTCACATAGTTTTCGAAGCACAAAGGCTTTTCATTGAATTTATTTCTTTTCAGTCGTAATTAGCGAGCATTGACATAACTTTGTTATTGATGTTTTCTTTCATTCAGTCGTCGTCGTACCTAATTAAAAATTCACTCAATTTCTGATTTCACAAAATAAACTAATAATTAAGAATTAGAAGCAACAGTCAGGCCGTTTCACAACTGTCAAACAACTCAAACGAGTTTGCAATCAATCACAAGATTGTTATAAAACGTTATTGATTCTTGATCAACCGCCCTTTCCGAATAATAATGCAAAAGCAGACTTGGCGCGGAATCTACCCAAAAATTTACATTAAAATCACACAAACACAAAAAAACTGGCTGAAACTCGAGTCCATTGTGCTTCGTTCGATTCGTAACGGCCGAGTGAGTAATAATGCGAATGAAATATTCACAATTTGAGTAATTCCGGAATCGACGCGCATCTGTCGTGGGTCGTGGCATGCGTAGCAGGGATCTCGCCACCTCGCCTCGTCCCGGCTCGGTGTAGCTACCGCGCTATTGTATGATAAACAATTAAAAACGGCTACTTTAAACCACTGTTTCATACACAAACACAAAAGGTAGCTTGTTAGTAAATACAACTTACCCCCCGACGGTTTTTTCGGTTTATAAGTCTTCTTTAATTCGGAAAGGTTTGCATAGGATAAGTCAAACTAACTAAAGGATACCCTAACTACTTTATTAAATAAAGGAATCAAAACAACGACATGGCCTGCCTGCCAAATCTGAAAATTAAACCAAATTAAGAAACCTTGAGAGCAGAATCGGAAGTATTTTAAGGCAGAAAATGGCTACAAGTAATTTTTTTAAACTACCATTCAAAATACCATTTGCGAATGTTACAGATACAAGAAATGTGTTTATTTTTTACAGCATCCTTGGCCATTTATCCCAGCAGCCGAAGTCCATTGTCGCAACCGCTGTAAAAACTTTGCAAGGATTTATCTGATTTCAAACAATAGACTCTTTGTAAGGCTGTATAAGCGGGTTGTGCTCCAATTTGTGAAACTAGCCAGCGCCCAGCTTTGTTTTAGCAGGGCGGGAAGCAAAAAACGCCATTTGCGCATATCGGTTCTCCTTTGATGTTAGTCGTTGTAAACTTTCGCTTTTAGCGCAGTTGTTTTTTATGTTGACGACTTGACGTTTCTCTGGTCATACCTACATAACACACATCAATGAATCTCTTTATACCACATTATACAGTGACACCAACTTATAGCTATTCAGTTGATAGCGTCGCTAGTGTCATAGTAGTCCTAATAATGGCGGACGTAGTATAATAATAATAACCTATTTATTTCAAAAGATTTTAATTCCAGAATATTGTTCTGAGTCCAGAATACATGGCATAGTGAATTCCTACGTAACTCATGAATGACTCATGCATGACCTTTGTCTACAGATTCCCTGTTCTACAATGTTTATAGGACATGGGTAGATATGTCGGCGGCCGATCGTAGAATCGGACACATCATGATGTGCCCCGCCTTATAAACTTATAAACCGTAACTTATAAACTTACAAGTAAAATATAACAACACAAACAGAAATACAAGAATAGCCTTACGTGGAACTAGATCCGACCCTCGGACACTGGGCCCTTTGAATTTTTATTCAGCACTACGTGATGATTTTGTGTTATACATGTCAAACGAACATGAAGACTATTCGGGGGCTTCGCTGCGCTCGCCCCCTTTAGTCTTCACCTAAGCACAGATTGATAAAAGGACCTAAGCTGCCCTAAAAGATTTCATCATTGTAGTATGGTAGTACATGCAAATAGGCTTGATGTTAGAGTGAACTACAACATAATGTACGTAGTGCTGTGTTAGCATTAAGATAGGTATATAAGTACACACATAACCAATAAACGGACTTCGATTACCGACATCTATCTTTCAATACACTCCTATATTTCATGGCGACCTTGCCTTGAGCCACAAGAATCTACTGACTACTCCGAAGAAGACCTTGCCAGGCCAGCCTACTTCTCGCGAGGTAGTGCTGTGCCGAATGGCAGTAAGAAGATTTTAAAGAAAAAACCAAGAGGAGACCATGAAGACCACCACAACGACCACGCGCTTCAACGGTGATTGCCCATGTTACACGGTGCATCACAACAACGACGTCAACATCGCCGTCGTTCAACACAACAAGACGACGTAATAGAAGAAAATGAACATGTACGAGTGAATCCCGATTTTTATGAAGTTTTACTGCGACCGGACGGGGAGTTCAGGGGTTTCCCGTCTCGTTTGAAGATTTACTGCGACCGGACGAGGAGTCAGGGTATCCCGACTCGATCAAGAGGTATCCAGGGTTATCCCGGTCCAGCTCAAGAAGATGACAACTACGTGCATCTTCGTGCAATATCCGGTATCAACGTGCGTCACGTCCGCCCAGCTGTCGTTATCACCATCCACGCGACGATGACAAGCAACGAGCGACCTACTTCGACAGAATGTTGTACTGTGAGTTAAATTAATTAATAATTTCAGGCAGAATTAGGAACGTACATAATTTTTTTTTTTTTTAATCACAGTTTTATCTAACATATTTTGTAATACCTAGTGTCACAGTCAATGAGTAAATATTCGGTAAATTCATAATCATTTAAAAATCAAAGTAAAGTTAAAAATAGCATACGAGTTAGGTATTGCTAATACAATGCATTCCGAGTTGAATGACTGCAGAATTTCTAGGTCAAGTGGAAAATACCGACGACCTAATGACAATTGAATAGAGAGATTTAGAGTAAATGAATTAATAAGTAAATGATATTTTTTTTTGTGTTTCGAATTAGAAAAGTTTTTGGATCAGTACATAGTAGGAATAGAAATATGAGATAGGGAACTATTCCTTCTAGTCATACAGACAGATTGGAGGCCATTGCCTTAAATTGTAGCGGCTCTATTCTCTATTATACAGGTGCACAAAATAGGTGGCCTGATATGCCAATGTGTAGGGTGACCATGCCCACAAGATGAAAAATATGATATGTAGTGTAGGGTGACCATGCCCACAGGATGTATAATGTATGTAGATAAAGGGTGTAGAGTTACAGCCCTAGGAGAATTATGTTCTTGACCATAGTGTGGACTGTCGTGCCCTCGGTGGAAGACTTAATTATTAGAAGTAGTAAGGCATTAGTAGAAAAAGTGTAAAAGAGTAGAATGATGAATGATCGAGGACATGAAAGGTTAAGGAGTTTTGACTAACAAGTGGATTCATCACCCAAATGTTACGATAGATCTCACTTCCCAGAGTTCATAATGGCAGTAATCAGAGTGATGACTGAGAGCTACAGGATGCTCAAAATGGGTTAAAAACCAAAAGTGTAAATGTGTGTTTGGAAAATGTGTATGAATGTGGAAAATGTACCGATACCACGATAGGAAGATTTCAGGTAAATTGCATTCACATTTTAATATACATATATTATTAATTTTTTCGATTGATTTAAAAATTTACGTGACACTTGGTAGGTAATAATTTTTCTTTTCAAGTAAATAAATTAATGAGTAAATAGAAATGCAGGTTAATTACTTTGTGAAATGTAATAGTTACTTACGTAGAACAGGAATATAATTCAGTGTAAAATTAATTTGTGGAAATTCGTAAATAAAATATATATAAACCGAGGAAATAGAATATAGGATCACTCTGTACATGTATTGTGTTGTGTTATTATTATTATAATAGTTTTATTCAGTGGAAATAAATAAAGAATTTAAAAGGTATAAAAGTATAAGGAATTTTGATTTCAGATATTTTGATGTGTTTTCGTTTTTCAATAGTTTATTTTTCAGTTTATAGGTGTGTTTCCAAAAATTAAAATGTATAAATTGTTTTTTTTTTTTTTGTTTAGGATAAAATGAATTACTTTTCTTTTTCATGATAATAGGAGATACTAATTAAAAAGGTATTTTGATGTGTTTATTCGTTTTAATAGGTGAATTTGAGTTTATAATGTGTTTTCAAAATTAAAAATGTATAAATTGTTATATTTTATTTTATTGATTTAACAGATATTATCCAGGAAATTAATGATCTTTAATTACATGTTTTTCAGCTATAAATATGTGTGTGTATCTTATAGGAAAATAAAGTGTACCTATTTCATTCAAAATTAAATTTCAAGACAGGTAATTAGCAATTATCTAGGTCATTATTTTGTTCAAGTATTTGTCCATAGCATACAGCAATCTAACACTAGGAAACTTGTCAGCATTTTTACAATAGCTCTGCCTTGCACTTTTATGCAATGCAGTTAGGTAGAGTAGGATTTCGTAATATTGTAATGTAGGTACGATCATACCATTTAGGTTTGAAAAATAATTTCTTTGTTGAGAAATTATTTTTCTTTCGCTACCCCGAGGGTGAAGGAAGTTAAAGGGGAGGTGTAGTATGGTAGTACATGCAAATAGGCTTGATGTTAGAGTGAACTACAACATAATGTACGTAGTGCTGTGTTAGCATTAAGATAGGTATATAAGTACACACATAACCAATAAACGGACTTCGATTACCGACATCTATCTTTCAATACACTCCTATATTTCAATCATTTTATGATATTTCACGTTTGGCCCATGGGGGCCATACCCCCCCCCCCAAACGACCCAGGAATGTTTTTTTTTCACTCGACTTTTCGATCAGGTGCACTTTTACACAGCATACTGAATTGTTACTCGTGTTGCTAGCAATGAAACATTTCCGGGGTGGCTGACGCCGCCCTATGAGGTAGTTTTATGAGGTTTTTTTTACTCGACTTGCTAGCAATGGGAAATTTCCGGGGCGGCTGACATCGCCCCATTAGTGCCCGTTGGGTGAATTTATTGAAAGTTTATCAAAAGCGGTATAAGGCGCGTAACTTTATTAACCGACTTCCCAAAGGAGGAGGTTTACAATTCGTCCGGATATATTTTTTTTTATGTATGTGCCCCGATAGCGCCTAGAGCTACCGCAGTGGAGATGTTATCGTTTCATGATATTTCACGTTTGGGCACATCATGATGTGCCCAATTCTATGATTGGCCGCCGACAGATAGATTATTATAATCCCATGTTTGATGTGGGTAGATAGATTATTATATTCCAGCCATCAAAATCTGAATGGACGGCTGACCAAGCGTTGGCCGACGATGACATAGACTCCGTTACGATCTACATACCTTATACAAATACCTAGTCAGACTTTGTTAATCGCTCTCTGTTTTTATCATGAAACTTATTCGCATGGTGCTTTTAAGTTCTATACTGCGTATACATATCGTCGGTCAACTGCAATTGTTATTAACTTTATGTTCTTCTTTAGCACCTCACACAGAGTTTTGCTCAGTAGCAAGCAACACAAAATAGGCGTAGTCTAGATAGTCTACAGGGTGTAACAGAGGGGTGTAGTCATATTTTGCTCAGTAGCAAGCAACACAAAATAGGCGTAGTCTAGATAGTCTACAGGGTGTAACAGAGGGGTGTAGTCATATTTTGCTCAGTAGCAAGCAACACAAAATAGGCGTAGTCTAGATAGTCTACAGGGTGTAACAGAGGGGTGTAGTCATATTTTGCTCAGTAGCAAGCAACACAAAATAGGCGTAGTCTAGAGAGTCTACACTAAAGGGTGAAACAGAGGGGTGTAGTCATATTTTGCTCAGTAGCAAGCAACACAAAGGCGTAGTCTAGATAGTCTACAGGGTGTAACAGAAGGGTGTAGTCATATTTTGCTCAGTAGCAAGCAACACAAAATAAGCGTAGTCTAGATAGTCTACAGGGTGTAACAGAGGGGTGTAGTCATATTTTGCTCAGTAGCAAGCAACACAAAATAGGCGTAGTCTAGATAGTCTACAGGGTGTAACAGAAGGGTGTAGTCATATTTTGCTCAGTAGCAAGCAACACAAAATAGGCGTAGTCTAGATAGTCTACAGGGTGTAACAGAAGGGTGTAGTTATATTTTGTTTAGTAGCAAGCAACATAAAATAGGCGTAGTCTAGATAGTCTACAGGGTGTAACAGAACGGTGTAGTTATATTTTGTTTAGTAGCAAGCAACATAAAATAGGCGTAGTCTAGATAGTCTACAGGGTGTAACAGAAGGGTGTAGTTATATTTTGTTTAGTAGCAAGCAACATAAAATAGGCGTAGTCTAGATAGTCTACAGGGTGTAACAGAAGGGTGTAGTTATATTTTGCTCAGTAGCAAGCAACATAATATAGGCGTAGTCTAGATAGTCTACAGGGTGTAACAGAAGGGTGTAGTTATATTTTGTTTAGTAGCAAGCAACATAAAATAGGCGTAGTCTAGATAGTCTACAGGGTGTAACAGAACGGTGTAGTTATATTTTGTTTAGTAGCAAGCAACATAAAATAGGCGTAGTCTAGATAGTCTACAGGGTGTAACAGAAGGGTGTAGTTATATTTTGTTTAGTAGCAAGCAACATAAAATAGGCGTAGTCTAGATAGTCTACAGGGTGTAACAGAAGGGTGTAGTTATATTTTGTATAGTAGCAAGCAACATAAAATAGGCGTAGTCTAGATTAGAGAGTCTAACATCCCCGTTATTATTATTTCTTACAGACGAGCCTGTCTACTATTCAGCACAATAGTAAAAGGGTGGTCTTTAGAACAATAACCCAGAAACGTGAAAGGGTTTCCCTTTCTGTTTACATCCGAAGCGTCAATGCCAAAGGATCTGCTATGAGAGAGAATCGATGCGAATATCGCAATAAAGGGAAAGTAAAAGTGTTAGGCAAATTTCACGAGTCCCTTTCATCGGGAACAACGGGCGACGTCCTTGAATTCTCTTCGGCAAGGCTTAATTGTGGTCTCGCGGCTTCAAAGAGTTGGCTCCTTTGATAGGCGTCTTTACAGTCGGCTTGCGAATGTTCTCCACTAAACAAAGGTGCTTGCTTTCATCGCACTGCGCGGACAGAGGTGGAGTGTGGATTGCTTTGGGATCGAAGCATGTCTACTTGACCTCACTATGTTCATTGAGGTGAAACAGTTCGATATAAGCAATACAAATTGGAAATAAAAGTCGATTTGCGCTATTGATTCCTGTGTTTTGAAAGATGTATTTTTACGATTTAAAAAAATATTGGGTGGTAAGTTAAGTATTCAGGATATACATAATGACGTTCCTACTTGGAAATGTCTTACGAATAAATAAAAACTAGTGGCTCTGTGAGCTGTAGACCTCGCGAGTATGTCGGTGGGAAAGCTGAACTGCTAACACACATAAAAAAATAACCCAAATAATTTTCTTCCAATAACACATACAAACTTATGAATGTACCTGGTTACGTACATACAGTATGAAAGTAGCCGCACCAATAACTTTGTAAACTACATTTCGCGATCTTTAATACAACCTATTGACTTTTTAATAAAATTATATAGTCTGTTTCACTCTCATGGTCTTTACGAATCCAACGACACCTCGTTTGTTAATATCCATCGAGCCGTTTGGGTTGTAGCGATTTTTTTACATTTTAAAACCCCATATCTCCGCCATTTTGAAAAAAATCTAAAAACTGGCTCGAGTAAAAAATTCTATTTATTTTTCCAACCTTCTTACAAAATTTCACGAGAATCGGTTCATAAATGCGACCTGTAGAGGAGAACAACCGGACATACGAAAGCATTTTTGCCCAAACCTGAAACAGAGACGCTTCGCTCGCTTCGCTCGCTCGGTCAATTATCAAAGTATGGATGGTACACTTAAAATAATCTCAATTAGCTAACTTACTTACCAACTCTTTAAAATCATAAAAACCGTGTTCTTATTTTAATTATGATCGCAATAACAATCTCATTCCCCACCTGTCCCTAGAGCAAACTTGCCTTATCTGCCAAAACTCTGAACACAAGGCTATTATTGTTTCGCCTAATTTATAGATATCCTGTCTTAACATACACTGATGAGCTCCTGAAGAGGTGCAAGGTGCGCCTGCGCATGGCGTGTGCGAGATAACAAAGCCAAACATTCTGCAAGACAAGGATGCTGCTTTAAAAGTGAAAGAAAGAGCAACAAACTTTTTAACAAAATACTTTTTTCTTTGCCGCAAACATTTAGATTTGCTACTCGATATTATTCCATATGATGTGGGACTAAAGATCAAAGTTGTGTATAAGTTTAAGACACGCGCTTCTAGCAGGTGGTAGCTAAAAGCTATTAAAAAACGTATAATATTTCGAACCGCTCTTGTATTGTGCAAAGAACAGTGCTGTTTTCTCCTCTAATAAACTTTTATGTTTTGTTTGATTTTCGATAAGAGAACAAACATTCCGATGGTTCTAATCTATACTTAAAAATGAAATGTTGTGCGTTAGTCTTCCTTTTCCTGTGAATTGGTCCAACGTATGTGTATAATGCCTATTGGGTTTTATTTGTGTCAGTCCGGAGGAGGTTTAGGTAAAAATAAAATAAAAGTAGAGAAAAAGCTAAAAAATCTAAATATCTTTTGTATGGTAAATAACACTCTTTCGCTAGATGGCGTTGATAGCCATATATCTAGCATCACTTAAACTACTTCGTGCAACCTCTATGTTGGAAGCGGAACTCGCGGAACCCTCAGACTAGTTGACTCCTCCAAGGCGGAACCGGAACTTATATTTGACAGCTGTGCGTTGCGACCCATACAGTTTGTAAGCAAAGAGTTTCGTAAATCTGAGCGTAATTGATGCGTATTATGCCCAACACGGGTCGATATGGATTTTCAAAATGATGAACGAATCGTTTTGTGGCCGGGAACTATGAGAATACCTAAAACGCACTGCAAAGTCACGCAACGGGCAGTTTGTTTATGCAAATTTAGCGGTGTCATTTATATTTTAAATTAGCAGACTCTTGAAGCTATAATAATTTTTTTCTTAGATGTATCTAGCTCGATCTGAAGATACTACTTTAATTATTATGCATTGTAAATATTTAGTCGGGTGAACCCCTTTGCCTGATACAGTAACTTTACATCAGTCATCATCAGCTAAGCTATCGCAGACGAGGTTTTTTTAGTTCCCCTGGTCTACCAAGCAATAACTTTCCGTACAGTGACAGTTAACGCTAATTCGAGAGAAAGGAAACATACCATGAGACTTTTTATTTTTCTCACACCATCAGCTATGAATAAAGGACGTCATGCCGACACAACAAGCAGTGTTGCAAAATTACGTTACACCTTACTTACATGGTAACGCAGTGTTATAGGGTTAATATATGATACGCCACATGCCTTCCTGTCTTTGCCCGGTAAATCAGTAAGAAATTGTGTAATAGTTTGTAAGACGGCTGTCGTTATGTACTTGTTTCATATGCCAAGATAAAAAGTGTCGTTGTAGGGCTCGGTGGCCCTGTAGGGTGGCTCGTGCCCTGTAGGGTGGCTCGTGCTCACTAAAACGGTAAAAATAGCGATTGCCGCGCGGCGCGCGCGATAAAAACACTTAATTTACGGCATCTGCCGCGACCAGGACACTTATGCTTTTTATGCATGTTGTCTTTGAGCTAATAATTGTTTGCCGTCGGTTACACGAGTCCAAAGATAGCATCGGGAGGTATTCGGGGCGACCTCAATAAATCAGCGGATACTCCGCTAATGAATTACTCGTTTGCGTCGGGATTAATTTAGAATTAGCCACGAATTACATTAATTTGCGGTTGGAAAGACGAGTTGGTTTGATTAACAGAGGTATTAGGACAACTCGTTTCGCCGAACCGCAAATTCTACAGGTTTATAGGAAAATCTTAATCCGTAATTAATTATGCATTAAACTCGTTTAGTTAATATTTATTTGCTTGCATTATGAATTTCGTAACTGGCGAAACAACTTACATTAAAAATAGCTTATGTTATTCAACTAGAAACCAAGATTTATTTATTTATTGCCTGGCTCTACCTTAGTTAAAAGACAAAAACATATTTTTGATTAAACTTTTACCTTCAAAATAAGTGTGCAACTTTTGATATGCCCAATATCGTAAAAGAAGTGGTATGTTTAGATATATCAATGAGAATACTGGCAGGGGTGTCTAGATCATCTGCAGCTAAACATAGCATCCACAATAAACATCGAGTCATTAAACCCGGTCATTAAATTTCGAAAT
>OY735253.1:8915207-8949369 GCA_963457715.1 Argyresthia albistria | reverse complement strand
AGGTAGTTGCCTATTCATGTTTTTATGAATTTGCACTGCAACGCTCGTCATAAAACACTTTTTTTCTGTCGTGCTACAGTTTGAAACTTTATTGTCGTACCATTTGCATAATCGCAAGACGAGGTAGAGCAAAAAAGTTCACGGCAAGAAGTCCGCCTTTGTTCTTTTGTGTTTTACTTACCTAAAATTTGCGAATTACTTGAAAGAGGCATTTATGATTTATCGCTTTTTTATTGTTTCGGAGAGTTCGACAAAAGGCTTTCATTATGCGTCACGTTCGAGTGATCTCAGCTCGCGCTAGCTGCTGCCTGCGAGGAGCGTAGCGGAACCGGAACTCCGGAGGCACTGCTCGGATGCCGACTGCGGGAAGGTCGCGACATTGACTTTATTATCCGCGCCGACAATGCCTATTCACAATCGGTGATTATCAAGTATTTGGTTCCGCGGAGCGGGTTGCTCGGCGACTCTGTTCTCACAATGCCAGCATTGTGCGCGCCCTGAGACTCCGCGCTCGCGACATAACAACCGGTTCGCAATCACCGTTATTAACTCCAATTCTATTTTTGACAGAAGTCTTTACAAATTTTTGTTAGTTTTTTAAAGTTCTAATTTCTCTTTTTGTACCATTATCAATAAATTGAAACCGATTCCTGCTTTACAACAAATCTCCCCTATGCCATGCTTGGCGAAGCAAGAAAACTTCAACTCTATCGAGAGAATTTAGAAATGATCGGGAGATATGTCGTTAGGAGGTTCGCTACTCCAGCGCGCACACAGCTTTTGTAAATATGCTGTCATATTATATATTTATTTATTATTTATATTAATGTAGTACTTTGTATATTTGGTGTAACGGCCAGTCCGTGGCCAGACGATGTAACAGTGTTGGACTTCGGGACAGGAGCACAACTTGTCTATAGCGACTAACAGCGGGCTGTGTATCAATATGGACATTCAAGTTATTCATGACATGTGTTATCCTCATAGTCAAATTCGGACCACATGTATTTGGAATTCATGTTTTCTAGATAAATATTTTCATGAAATTATTATGATAAACTATAAGGAGATTCTGTACATAGGATACTGTATTTAGCGTATGATGTTTTAAAACGTTTAATTCAAATACATTTGGTTCTCGTTATTAAGAATGATATTAAAGGATGCTTAAATATGTATGGATTGTGTATGAAAGTCCACTATGTGGTCCCCTCGTCTTAACGGGGAACGTTCATATTGTAATGCAATTTGTTCTACGGGTATTAGTTTCCTATTAGGTGTAGTGTGTTTATTTTGATGATTAAGTTGTTAGGTCTGATGATGATGGAGTATTTTCGGGAAGCTGATTTCCAAAATTACTCAGGACGCACGCACAGGATGTGATTTGTTCATCTGCTAATTGTTGATTATTATTATTTTTTTCATTCTTTAGTCATAAGATCTCTCGGGATTTAGGGTCTCCTTAGTGTACGCGAGAAGTAGACGTATGATTACGAGAAGTTTTATCCAAAGAAATTATTGGTACAAAATATTGATATGTGTACAAATTAAAATGTTTTCGATTAGAAGTGGTAAATACATGTTACGATGTTGTATAACTATGGTAGTAGTGTAACAGTTATACTTGTTTATAAACAGTGCCATTGTCTACCTCACTGGAGTAGCCGGGCCAGGATAAGGAGCCGAAGTTATTCTGATATTTCTATAGCACTCGCTCATCTCTGTGGTGGAGATAGCGAACAAATGTAAAGATTACTACTGGCGATGGCGTTGCATTGCCGTCACTCGCTCGCAAATTTCATATAACTGAGACTGATTTTGGAACCTATCAATTAGTTATTTTATTACTAAAGTCGTCGCTTAGTTTGTCTAAATATTTGTAATCAACCTTGTCGTTTGTATTATTTTTAGAGGAACACTTAATTGTCCTAAAGTTGAGCTATTATTGTGTTTTCTTGGAGGCTGTAATGTGAATGACACTTTTTTGCAATGATTTAAGTTCCTATTTTTATTGTTGATTTCTGTTTTGTGTTCATTAGTTAGTACATACAACTGTGCCATCCGATTCACAATTAACAATTAAGAGATACTTAGTACACCTAAAACCAATATGAATTACATTTTAAGTTCCATATATACGAAAACTTTATATTTCTTATACACTTAACTAAATATTGAACTGCCATTGAACTCATCTACCTCAGAAATAGTTGGAATACAGATAATTGTTATGATATTATAAGAACCTCTAACGATGGACGTTACTTGTACAAAATTTAAATAAGACATAAATGTGACATAATTATTGTACGATGAATATATGTATTACTTTATTAGTATCCAGTACATAATTATTATAATAAAGAGATGTTTGTTATTTAAAAGTTTTTTTTTCTACATAGCCAAGAAATATGGCAGCTTTTAGGGATGAACGCCATCTCCCCGGCTATAAAACAAAAACTTTGCAAACAAAATAATAAATTATTCCCACCATGTCTAAAGGATTTACCTACTTACTAATGGGTTGAAGTAGCAAGGAGCAAAGTAGAATTTATCTAACATCAGCCCTCTGAGTAATGAGTTGAGTCACCACTACATGCAGAGGCAGTCACCCTGTATCTTACACCACACGCACACACTAACAACTCACCCCTATTCTGTCTAACTGCAATTTTAATATATGCGACTTGGGAGATAACACAGACGCATGCAATATTTAGTTTAATACTTTATTCCATTTTCTGGCTAAACACGAGAGTAATTCAGTAGATATAGAAAAATCATTGTTACGTAATAATAAATAATTACTACTGACAGGCTACGTTCTATTACATACAACCCAAAGATCTATAGGCCTAGATAATTCAGATAGAGGATTCGCTCGTAATTCAACAGACGTCGCACGGCGCATAGCTCACGAGACAAATGCTTCGGAATCCGGTTGGTATTTATTAAATTAATCGCTCCCCCCTCCGAACCGAAGCACCCCCCCGCTGGCCGGAGTATATGGCTATTACATCATTTACAATCGGCCTAATTCTACCTCAAATCTACAGAATTTTACTTAATTCAATATCATGTTCATAAGATCTTTAATAAGTAGTTTTATAATTCAAGAATTGATAAAATTTGAGAACATACTATTCTTCTTTTCTTTTTATTGTGCTCTAATTAAATAAGCCCGTTTAAAAGAAAACTGTTTAAAATAAGTCAGTTAGATATGTGTTGCTAAAACTACGTTCTTTTCATATTTTTTTAATTCCTCGCTTTATATAGAGATAGATTTTATTCTAGGGACAGATTTCACACCGATTATGTTCTCCAAGAAACACAGTCCGCAATTTTCTTCTCAAACTGTGTTGAAGCTCGCGGGCACAAACCCTCTCCCTCCCAGGCGCCATTACAGAAACCCTATTGTTTTACGTAAACGCGATTAAACAGTTAAAACAGCACAAGCGGTAGCGGGAGCGGACTCAGTAGCGGGCGGGGGAGGGGGGAATTATAATTTATTTGGAGAAGTGGCAAAGAGGCCCCCCGCGCCCCGCGCGCGCCGCCCGCCCTACCCTTTGCTTTCGCCCTTCGTTACGGACTCACTGCCGTACGGTTGTAGCTGGGAAACGTTGGAGTTTGAACTTTTTTTTACAGTTCATGTAGCCGGATACATTCCGGATTTATTTGTACGGTTAAAGAAGAAAGATAAAGGACAAACGAACAACTATATTTTTTTAATAAAAATAACTTTCATCATATTTTTAATAAATATGCAGCATTGATTTGTGTGCACCCCTGCAGGTAAGCAGATAAACGAAGTAACAACGAAATTGCCAAACGTATTTCACTTCATTTTCATTTCATTTATGTTTAGCTAGTTATAGAGGTACATGTTTTTCATTTACTCAATGTAAAGATCGTAGAATTATTAGGGTATCTTTTGAATCATGTAATCATGACAAGATACATCGCGTTTATTTTATAGCCTGTTTTCTTAATCTTAATGATTTGGTACGATAAAGATTAGTCGAAGAAATGGCAATCCAAGTTTGATAAGGATTAAACTAAATCCATAATAAAACTACATAGTTGCAATGGCATAGTTCTATTGTAAGAATGGAACTCCGAGTTTATCATAATATGCAGCAGACAATGAAAATAAAATAAATAAATAATAAAATCTTTATTGTTAAATAGGTTTACAACTTTTAACAGTATCCCTAGACCCATAAATACAAACCATATAACTGTATACTGTGTACTATATTTTTATTTAGGTAGCCAATTCCTTTGCTCTGCGTAAAAATTACAAAAGGCTTTAGACTCTATCTCTATACTTAGGTTGCAATTATGGAACTGTAACTGTTATTATTTATCAGAAATTCTAGTACATTCCTTGTCGTAAAAAAAACCAGCTCAATCGTAGCGTATTAATTAAGCTACAACGCTTCGGCACTGAACTTTATACTTTC
Organism: Argyresthia albistria; assembly: GCA_963457715.1. Lineage (NCBI taxonomy): Eukaryota > Metazoa > Arthropoda > Insecta > Lepidoptera > Argyresthiidae > Argyresthia > Argyresthia albistria. Next base: position 8,944,906 of record OY735253.1, on the reverse strand, counting down.
TGTTTTTTCTCTAGGCACTGGTGTTCAAAGGGGCACGGGGGCGAGGCGGCCGGGGGGCTGAATTAAGAGGGAGCCCTCCCCCCTCCCGAGCCCACCCTGGATACTGAGAGGAGTTTTAACCAATTAATTTTGTTCCTCAACGCAAACTCCGCTATATAATAAGGTATAAGTAGGCATCAGGCTTGCGCGCCGATAGCTAGGCGGGGGCGGGCTCTCTCCTAGCCTCTTATAACGATGTTTTAATTCTTGTTAAGCTCTCCGTTTCTCCAGTTTTAATATTTAATGGCATTTTCATGGATGTTTTATAGCGCACTTACGAATTCTCAACATTATTGACGTTGTTTTTATCGGGTCCGTTGTTTTGCGACGGACAGTCGCCCGCGATGATGTTTTTAATATCGTGTTATTAAGTTCTGTTAGCTACTATTCTAAATCATAGAATGTTGTTATCTCAATAATATTTTGTAAATGTAGGTAAGCATGTATCATCAATTTAAATATAAATTGCTAGAATACAATCCATTTATTCACTGTTAAGATACAGATCATTAACTACTCACTAGCTCGTCCAACGGACCAAAACACCCAGTTCATTTGTTCTGTTTTTTAATAGGTTTTGAACAGTATCTATTTTAACCCTATAACTACATGACAATGAATAAGATAACTTCACAAGATCGATGCTATGTTGTATTAATCAAGTGCAATTTATAAAATATTGGTATAAAACCAAATATTAAAAAATCAAGCCAAGTCTGAAACTAGCACCAAGTGAAGGTGTTAAAAGAAGAAAGTACACAATTATTATTAGTTACTCAGTAACTACAACTAATCTGAGCGCACTTGTTCCGGCGCGCGCGCATCTGTTGACAGACTCTTAGTGTTCTCTCCGCAGCCACTCCTGCGCATCACCTGTCACTCGCGAACAACGCCGCAAGCTTTGTCTAACGAACCATATGTCTCTCGAGTTCGAGCTATAAATACAAAGAGCGATCTCCTAAAAAACAACCATCTTCCCCTTTACCAATCCGTGACTAAACACCGAAAAGTTTCATCTCCCATTTGCTTAGCCGCGGAGATTTAAAAATAAGATGCTCCAAGAAAAACACTAGCGAACGCGCCCCGCTCGTCAGCCGTGCGCGTCGAGATGACGCTCTCAGAAACTGCCTCTAACAACGGTATTGTGTTGTGTTGTTAAAAAACAGAAACGCGCCCAAAAAAACAAACCGCAGAATACGGTTAAAAAACAAAGTGCAGCACGCGAGCCTGGCCGCGAGCCACCGCGAGCCCAGGAGACACCCTTTCCCTTTTACGCGACGCGCGCTACGTTTTTTCTTTTATCTAAGTGAGGGTTGAGTTTTTTCACCGCGATGCGATGCTACGTATAAATTAATAACTGAACGTGCTCATAATCTGCTGTTCGGAACACTTTCGGCTCTATCGTTTTTTGTAACTCAGTATTCATTTGTTTTTGTGGGCTGGCGGAAACCGAGTGGGGTCTATTGATTAGTTCGCTCGCGACAGGTGTCCGACATTGTTTCTGCGTTAACATTCAAATGCTCGCTTAACTACTGCCGTGTAATCTAGCGTATTATAAACGTCGTCGTAACCAATTATACACTGTATATAATACAGTTTTATAATAGCTTCGGTGCAACAGAACTCTTGTCTGGTAATCTTAAAAAAATATTTCATACTGACGACTTCTTCATCCGGTTAGTGCTGCAGCATGCTGTAGAAACAGGATTTAATATGTATGTGCGTTTATCTGTCAATATGGATAAAAGAGACCTTCGACAACATTGGTTAGGTGACTTACTTATGCCTGTGTCTCTACCTCTTCCTTCCAAACACAATATTTCAAAGTTAATGATTAACCAGCTCGCTCAAGTTTTTGTTCAAAAGTAAAAGAAAAGAAGCGATGCAGAAACCGGAAGATGCACCAGGAAACGGGTGGTTTTGGGCTTAATGCGAAGTTTCTAGTTTTTGCTCGCATTTCTGCCGCGGCAGTTGCGGTGAGGACGCGCGATGCATGCACAGAACACTATCATTATACAACCATCACTTAGACGACCCATTTCAATTCTATTACACCATGAAAATAATAAACTCTATCATTATATACCTACCGGTAGTTTAAAGCTATGTTTGTTATTTATTTATTAAGCATTTTTTTACGGTCTAGGGCTCTAGGCAATACATTTCACTGAATCTATCCGGATAAACAATAATTAACGCAAGCACCAATGGCTCAAAATAGAGTTCCTGTAATTGGAATCTATAGAGTGGTTTAATGAGACGTTGACGTTGTTGTTTTGGTTTAATAAGTAACTTTCACAATATACCCATCACTTAGGTGTAGAATTATTTTCCTAAGTATTTAAAGAACTTTATTCCTCTACCCAACTCTGTATTAATCGTAGCAGTTGTCACAGAGATTTAACAAAGGTCGTCGATAAATGGCGCAAAGCGTCGCTCTCGCCAATAGTTCTCGGAACTCTCTCAAGACGAGTAAATATGTCGCAGTGAATACATTGGTTCCGCTTTTGTGGATATTTTCTGTTTGAATGGTCTTGTGTGTTGCATGCACGTGTGCGGGATCTTAGGTAAAAGGTTACTGTGTCGCGTCGCGGCTTGCATCGCTGATTCTCAATCCTGACAATAAAATTGCGCTCTGTTTACCCTTTTCGAGCGTTCCCGAAGTGTTTGTGCAGTTTTTATGCAGAATCTATGAATGTGTTATTGGCTGTGTCGCGTCATTGTGCTCCAATGAGTGCATATAAAATATAAATTAAAAGCATGTCATACCTACATGCTTTTAATTTAAATTTAACTTGATTGTGTGTAGGAGAAAGAATTAATGTATTAATAAATGAAGTGAAGTTACTGCAAGATTTGTAAACTGTTCAAATATAAACCATGTTTGATGTCTAGGTAAATGGCTGTGTTACATACTGCCGTGTGTTACTTACCAGCATGGGGGTGCATTCATAATACAGTTTATAGGATTGCATAATATTTAGAGGTTTTGCTAAATGTTTTTCCAACCTAAAGAAATTATATGTCTGCTATCATTATACTTTCTTATACTCATGACTTGAGAGTCTATGACTATGCTGTTTTGTCCCACCACTTTATAACCGAGAATTTTATCTAAGTATATAAAAAACATCCGCCCGCGCCGCGTCACGCAGAAGCCTTTATTTTGATAGTGACTTCGGTTACCCGACCGGCCATTGTCAATGTAGAGTTTGATTATTGATTTTTACGCTAAATATTCCCTTTTTGAAAATACACATTCAATGCAATTATGATTTCTTTTATCATTTTGATGTATGGTTGGCACAAAGGATGATCTCGCACAATGTCATTAATAATAGTATGGGACTTGTCGCGATTTTGATTCACTCTCGGGTACCTACATCTTTTCAAATATTGGGGATAGCAAGTCATTCCTCTTAAGTTCAAATATTAAAAGATATTGCTTATGGAATATGATGCAACTCAAACTTGATGTAAGCAACTGATTCTAACTCGCATTCTACAAATTCTGTATACCTGTTGTCTTTGAACTGGAAATACCCTAACCAATTATTTGAGGACGCCGCCGCGCGCGCCGTTTGTTTTTGTATGCTGTGTCTAGGCTATGCCATGTCCGTGGTGAGTACTTAGTTGAAAATCAAGGTTCTTAGTTGTCAGTATCATCACCATTATCCCGCTCTGCGCAACACAGGCAGCTCATGCCGAACTAATCCTCAGAAAGGAGTAACATGTTGGAATAGTTGTTTACTAAAGAAGATCTAATCCCTTAATCCTGCAAGTACCGCTCGCTGCCGTTCGCGGCGCGGTGTCTTTGTGCAAACAGACTAATTGTCACTACACTAGAGTCCATCCCTTTCTCTGCGGCGAATAAAGCCTCACAAAGCATTCAGTTTGCTCCTGTAGTGTTTATGTAACACGCTACACAAAGATGTGGCTACCGGGTTTGTTTGCATTTAATCCATTTGTAATGTCCTTTCTGTCCTCTATAATAGGAACAAAGCGTCCATCGGCATATTTCACGTGGATTACTTTCCTTTTCGTCATGCGTCTGCTATTTTGTTACGTTCTGAGAAGGCGAGTGAAAGATAACACGTGAGAACTACATTCAGTTGGCGAACCCTCCGATGTTGCGAAAATTTCATCGCATTCAGGATTGGTAAGAACATGTTTTGTAATTACAACATTTTGGGTTAATACCGTGTGGCCGTCCAAGCCAGACACGGTTCCTTCTAACATCAATTGATTTAAATAGAATGGATTATTTTAAGTAATTGGTGGTAGAATAATCAACAACGGATCGCAAACAAATAAACATAAGAATTTCGTTCTATGTCAGTCTTATGCCAGTCGAAATAGGCAAGGAAGGGTAGGGTACGATTACTTTGTTACTGGCTAATGGCCGATCCCAATAACCTATCTCTATCCGTGATCTGCAGATAACGAGTTATATTTGACAGTTGCGCTGTGGTATTTATGTCAAAATTGACACTAGCAATCTCAAATCTGCAGATTATGGATAGAAGATAGGTTATTAATTTCGGCCGTAACTGAAGAGTACAGGCAAATCGTAACATTAATCGATACAAATGTCTTCATCAGCGTGTTCGTAGGTACTACTACTTACTTTGATGTAGGTAAGCGCGAATCTTAGCCGATGATTACAACAACAGCTCCGGGTCATCCATACAAATCGTAGACAAAGGAAGCAAAAAGGAAAATAAGTCACCCGAGCCGCGGCCTGTTTTGCCAAAGCCAGATATAATTAAAAAGAACTCGTAGAAACGTTTTGTCTACTGACGAAACTCTATCTCCGCGAAATCAGATCTTGGCCGGCCCACTCCCAGATTGTGTAGAAAAAGCGTAATTTTTTGTTTTCTGTGTAAAAAGGTTGCTGTAGGTGTGGGTAGGTGTAGGTGGGTGAGCGGGGGCGGTCACGACAGCTGCCACTAATTTCAGAGTCGCAAATGCTGTAAGTTGGATGGGTTATATAGCAACCCTTGAACGACAATTTATATCCTGAGCTTACGATGTTTTTCGACTATAAAGTTGGCTATTAATTATGTGTTATTATTGAATACTAAATTAGTTTGGTTTGGAGCACTTAGATGTTTGCTGCAGTTAATTAAAAGTATTGTAAAGTTTCGAGCGAATTTTACCAACGAAGAGTAACTTTTTACTCGAGAGTATCTTCTACTTTTTCATAGAATGACCTGATTTTGAACTTTCATTGTCATACAAATTATCCCCGGGATAGTTGTTTTCGCATAACTTTTTGTTGGTAAAATCCAGCCTTAGGTAAAAGGATTAATATTAACCAAATTATCTTTCACTATAGGTTTACAAACCTGAATCTGTTAGATATATCAACAAAATCTTAATGCATAATACTAATCTGTATCACCAAAAGCACGACAGTGCTTGGTACAATCAATCTCACATGCCTAAAGCACACAATCGAACTGCAAGAAACGCTCTAAAAAGCGTCAGGTGTGACCCAAAACTTAAAGCTCACCCGCGCTGCACAAAAACCTTAAAAAACTTAACGGGTGATATGAACAGTAAAAAGGTTAATATTAAGAGTTGCACAAAGGTATATGTGTTCTATATAACGGGTAATATGATAACCCTTAACACCTTGATCAATTTGGGTTACTGGGATGAGGAATGTTTACTTCAATTGCGAAAATACTGCGCGGGTTAACATTTTGTAACACTACACCATCCGGTGGGATGTTGTGAATCTCAGTTGGAGTGACATATGAACATGATTATGAACATGTAACTTTTCGCACTGATTTTATCAGTACCAGTGATATAAGAAGGACATCGAATAAAGTATTTAGAATCGATGATTTCCAATGACAACAACAACAGACAATTTTAAAATGATTTAAAGTCTAAATCTTGAAGTTTACATTTAATAACGGTTCCTAATCATATAGATAGACACATCTAATAGATAAGTCTGTAAAATACATAAACAGTAGCAGAATTTTGATTTACCGGGGTGTTAAATATTTTTCGTACGACTCTAGCAGCGATAAGGAATGACTCGGCATTAAAGAATGCTGTGCTAAAGGCTAATTATCGAAAACAAAGAGACCACGATACAATTCGAACAATATGCCATTTACTTTCACTTTCTCACAAGGATTCTCATTCCATTCGTACACTTTGGTTATCAACTCTAAATAACCCTTCAATGGCATGATTGGAACCAAAAAAAAGTGTGACCTTGAACGAACCAGAAATCAATAGTGCAGTTCCACAAGTGCACTATTATACCGTCAGCTGATGCTCTGTTAAAGAGTTCAATGCACTTTTTATTATTCTCCTCACAGGGTCCATGGAGAAAAAATCCATCATCGCAACAATAGTTCATAGTGAAAAAACCTAACCCTTCCGTGCATGGAGCGTGGCAGGTACGCCGTACCCACACAACCCTTTCACAAAAACGCTTATAAAAAACACTCGGGGAGCGAAAGGGTAAAAAAAGGGTTGTTATTACGCATGCGTTGAGTTAGATCAGTGCCCTCGATTCTCATTTAAAAATTTCTACTAAGCACATTTTACATTCACAAAAGCCCGCTCAAATCGATCTCTTGCAAAGAACCCTTTTGAGCGAGCTCGCTGCTGACTCGGTATGATTTTTTATGCCAATCTCATGTTGAAGATACAATACAAGAATTTTATGAAATACCTGTACATAATTAATTTATATTTCTTCTTACATTTCAATACCTAGTTAAACCCTTATTTCCTGTACCCTCTTTTAGGGCAGATTTAAATACTCCAAAGTTATCTGACTTCTTAAGGTATAATATTAACGAATGTCAAGTACACAATGCAGGTAAATAAACTTTTCTAAAATTTTAATTAGACAAAAAAACACATATTCCAACGACAAATGCACGTAACTCGATAATAATACAAAAATGGAGGCAAAAACACGAACAAAGGTAGCAAATAGCGTAGTGAAACTATAATTAAGAAAGATAAATATAGTTTATTACAGTTAGGAAAGTCGATTAGAAAAAAACTACCCCTTTCACCCCACAATTTGTAACCCGTACAGTGGGCCCGCGGCCCCACGGACATAAAAACGATACGAGTTACAACTAGCTACAACAAGTGGAGACCACTCTTTCAAATACACAGTACCGTTTTGATAAGGCACATTTCGGTGCGGGAATTATAGATGAGTATTAATTTCAAGAGTAATTAAATAAATTAATTTAATAGGTACCGCGTGTAATGTATTTTACTTTCTATTGCTTTTACCCGCACAGCTACGCTTTTAATTGTTGTGTAGCAATGTGGTGTAAAGTATAAAATAATTGAAAATATATAGTTAAAATTGCAAAACAATATGTAAAACAACTATTCTTAGAGATGATGAGATGATGATGATTGATGACAAAACATTAATTGATAAAAGTTAGGTTGCACGATATTCGCTAAATCTGTTTAACCCTTCGTCATTGGGTAATTTTATAACAATTACATTTTAACCCGTTGAGTGTCCTAGGCGCGACATCTGCGCCTAGTCAAAGGCGAATCTCTTTTTCTCGCAAATATTATCTGCCCATAGCGGCCACTGTCACAGACGAGGGGTAACGTGCTAAACTTATTAAGGCTTCGAAATATTTCATACATTTTCACAGTTGCTAAATAAATTTTCAAATTAGATTTAATTATACTTATTTAGAAGAACGGACCTAAGAATTCTAATGCCGTTTCCGAATCAGCAAGCCAATTAGACATTTAGTCCGGGTATCAGTTTACCGATTTACGCATGTGAAAAAGCCAATGCCACACTATTTGAGCGCCAAGGAAAAAATGTTACAGTTAAGCAACGCTTTTCCATAATAATAGAATCATTATCGAAAACAGAAGAGCGGGCAGCTGATTTATTGGACGATAATGGTCCCTGTCATAAATAGCTTTTTCTAATGAATGTTTTTTAAGGTACACGCATGCGTAGCTACACCGGGCCTAGCGCCGCTTTTTATTAATGCACTCTTTCAAATTATGTATGCACACGGAGCTTTTTTTACCCCGTTATTTTATAATCCATTACAAAATTGATAATAAAAAATTAAATCAACTTTATTTTGTAACGCATGCAAATTAGCATTTACAATACAGTTTTTATACCTACCACTGGGTTAAAAATAAAAAGTAGACGTTTTTAACTTTGAAGCCGCGATTTGATAAATAAAGAAGCAGAACAAAACAAACTAATAAAACTTATCGATGTCACTAACACATGTTGCTCGACCTTGACGAATGTGTGGCACCACGCATCCCTGCACATGATTTATAGTTCGTCCATACCAAAAGTTGCAGTTATTGCCAGCAACGTCCATGGACGTCGGAATTACATCCGTCTAAAAACATCAACCTCGGTCGTCACACTTAAAAATTCAGCGTTTCCTCGTTGTTATAAAAAAGAGTTAATATTGATCGTAGATTTCTCCGCGGGGCGCACCGGCCGGCTGAGTCACCCCACGGTTTTTTACTCACCCTAAGCTATATTTTTTTGTAGAATCCACCCCCCCCTGCCCCTCAAACCCCCCCCCCCCCCCTCGGCCCGCTTTAAAGGATGAGTAGTCTCTATGGAAACGGCTCGATCTAATTTATAGGCGGGAGAAAGTACGGATTACTTAATTAAGAATTTAAAATGTGCCCGCCGAGTAATTAATTACGATTTTTCAGTCCACGTATTCTCAGCTTTGCGATAAGATACCGTCTCTTACAGGAGAGCTATCTCGCATTTAATTAAAAATTGCTTTCTCGGGCTTAATTTTTACAACCAAGGACACGCGTTGATAAAAATCTTTTTTTGAGGAAATAGCATCCTGCTATCAAGTTTACACTTAATGAAAATTCCACGTAACGACCAGCATCTTTATTCGTCATTATCATCGACAAGTAGGTATCTACCAACTTTTAAACCGTAGGATTCCACAATTATTATTTTTTAAAAGGACCCAGAGTTTTTTTTCTACCGCGGTGTATGACGTACCATTTTATGAATACGAAAGGGTTGTTTAATTCGGCCCCACGAGGGCACGCGTCGGGTAAAAAACCCCGCCGCCGCCGCCGCCACCCAGACACCGTCAGTTGTGTAGTATTTCTGTGAGAGAGTGCGCGTCCACTGCGGCGCCGGCGCACACAACCACTCCAGCTGCTGTTACACCCAACAATGGACAACAACTGGACAGTGCGCGTCCACTGCGGCGCCGGCGCACACAACCACTCCAGCTGCTGTTACACCCAACAATGGACAGCAACTGGACAGTAAGAAAATCTTTCTATAGGTATGTTACTTCGCCAAATCATAAATACCTATAATCCCTTTTGCTATTTATCCTACCGCATCGCATTCAGCCAGTAAGGGTAATATTAATTTGCTGATCGTAATAATTAGATCTTGCGGGTAAGACGCAGAAAAACAATGGCGACAATGTTACCTAATGAGCCATAAAGAAGAAAACGATACGTAGAGCAAGGCGTAGACAAAAGAAGGGCGCGGGGGGGTGAGGCGAGCGCACGGGGCGGGGCGAGGAAATGGCGGGAGAGCTAAATTAATTTGCGCGCTCCCGCCAAACAAAGGCACGCTAATGGAACGCGCCGAATGGAAAAAATGCCACCGTCCGCTCTCCGGCGACTTATTTTTTTGTAAATACAACCTTTGACTTTCCAGAATGAATAACATTACACCCGTCGAAGTTCGCCGACGGCCGCTTTGTCCCGATTTAATGAGGAAGAACAGGGCGATACTCGCGCGGCGGCGCCTAGGTACGACCTATCTCTTAATTGTTCATTCGGAACAAATCAATATGTTTTGGTTTGGAAACGTGTATTATCTAATTTATTGCTTGTTCTTCTAAAATGTATTTGATATAAACATGTCCGTTGTTTTTCATGTAAGTAGTTAGGTACATTTTGTTTTCAATCATCATCACCCGCACGCAGCGTAGCGCAAAAAAAATGCACCTATAAAAGATTGTGCTACACCTCGGCGTAGCGTGCTACGCGAGCGTTACGGAATTCGACTACGCGGCGTAGAATCTTGTCAGGCGTCGCAGGCGGTATGAGTTTCTTTCGGGGAAATAAATAGAGCGAAAAAATATTATGAGTGGACCAATGAGCTTGTTAATTTTATGTATTTCTAATGACAATCGCATTTTTTCTGATAGGTATATATTTCTGACAAGCAACAGGCAGAATCGCATAATTTTATATTACGGATATAATATGTATATTTGTATTGAAGAACATGTCGCAAATATTAAGACAGATACGTATGCGCGTGCGGCTTATCATGAAATATCAGCAGCTTGAAGTTATGACATCGATGGTCGGATCTGGTGGAAGCAACGAGCGATGCTTATCTTAATGTACCAGTCAACTCGTACCCACTGCGGCGGCCATTTTGTCGCGAGATGAAATTAATGCGTCTTCCATTACGCGCACGCGATTTATGCGCGCCCAATTAAAAGTTCCGAGCACTGAAGACGCAAAATTAGTGGAAGTCGCTCGCATTTATCAAGACATCAACGTTGCCTCGCGCCATGCGAAACTTCCCAAATTTAAATTAGAGACGATTTTTACAGCTGCCTCCCGCAGGGGGCACGTGGGGGGGCAAGGGGGGGCGCTACCCTTTCCTTATAACGAGGAAGGCCTCATGCATTTTTATGTGCTTCTTTTTTCGCCGGCGTTTTAAACAAGGGGGTGAGCGAGGGTGGGTGAGGGAGAACTTTTTTATTCGCGTCTTGATAAGTTAGGGTTGAAATTAGACGTTCGAGTTTCGCTCGCGGAATTCATAATGACGAAAATTAATAAGTTTTCTTTTGAGGGTCCTGGAACTCGTCGAGCCCGCTGAATACATTTCCATTTGAACCGAAGCAGAGTTAAATAATAGGTATATTTTGTGATGTTTTTGTGAAACTCAAACATAATACTCCCCGACTTGAATAACATTTCGTAGTTTCAAATTTTTTACCATAATTTAAGATAGCTTTGCTCAATCTACTTCCGCTTGAATATGAAAATATGGAAATGAGAATTGCTGGCGGCTGCCAAGAATAGAACTCGTCGAATAACTGTTAGGTAATACTTCAGGTTGTTTGATTTTCTAATACAGCAACTAAGAACGGAACGCTCAAAATCATATACGGTAGTCGGCGACAGACCCTTATTATGTGCTAATTCAACAAAGCTTCAGTAAAGGTGCCGAAGCTTAGGTTAATAGGTTCTGACTAGACCTGACGGCGCGCGGGTGTCGCGGGGTAGGATGTGAAGTGGGGGAGGGGATCACATGGGCACACTTGTTGAGCCGTGTGTGAGCATGCGCGCCGGGATGTGTGGACCGCAGTGTCACGCGGGGATGAAAACGGCTAGAGAAGCGGAAGGAAAAGACCTTATGACGAGTTTAACTTCGGCACGTCTAACATCCGCCGGGCCGTGGACTTTGGACGGACAGTTGTGTACAAGTATGTGTATTGCTCTCATGGAAAGGGCGGCCAAAATCACAAACTCCCGGACACATCTTTGTACACAATTTTAATATGGGATACTTAGATGTATAGATTTTGCAATTTAGAGTGAACTAAGTTGAGTATCTTTGATTTTTTACTACGGCTACACGCGAGCACTACTGTGCTTATGCCAACTGGTACAGCACATTAGAGCTGGGAAGTGGCGCAACTATCTACACTAATACGCACACTATGTGTGTGCATTGTATTTGCTTATGTTTTATATCAGTGTTTTAGTGCTGTTGGCGTAGTTGGCGCGGTCGCTGAACTCAATTTTGATAACCAGAAGTCCGTCCGGGAACCGGAAGTGAACAAATACGCGAATAAGCGTTTGCACACTGCAAAGGCCAAGTCTCCGAAACTATGGGCATCTTTTGGTTTCCCGATGGCCATGACCAGCGCCCGTCCATCAATAATGACGTGAGCATCCACATGTGATTCAAGAACTTGTGGACATTCCACTATTTTGGTGATTAGCCTGAAGATATCAGACTAGTTCCCGCCCAGACTTACAGTTCTCCCAGCCTCGTAAGCAGCTATCAAGCGTTGTAGAACGCTACGCTATTAAAAAAATATGAAGTTCAGGAAGATATTGCTAACAAACCATAAATCCTACCACAAACACTATCTTATAGAAAATTTCATAGAGATCATTTATGTCCTTGACATTTTATTACTAACTGCAATACTTTTTGTTTAAAATAGAAAAAACCGCGGTTAGGAACATTTTTCAAGGAAAAACGGGGGAAAGGTGGGACAGGAGCCAAAATTCGGCTTGGCAACATTCAAAACCGGATTCAGCAGGCTTTTTACATAGGAAAAGTCATGTTGCTTAAATGCCTTACAAAATGCCGTTGACACGATAATAGAAGCCGATTTTTTGAAAATTTCTACCAGTGTATTTCTCGAGGTTCTCGAGGTTCTCGAGGCTTTGTTAGCTCCTCGCCCGCGTGTTCCTCGGTGCTCCTCGCCCGCGTGCCCCTCGGTGCTCCTCGCATTATTCGCGAGGTGAATCGACTCGTCACGTGATCACGTCACCTCCGATCACAAAAAGTGCGTTTATGACGACTCTTACGTCCTTCCGACATTATCGCAAGGCCAAATCGGGAACCGATATTTTAATGATAAAAGTAGCTCTTTTACTTAAGTTTAGTGCCATGTGTATTGCCCATGCGAAACTAGCTACCTACTTTGCAGTATCATATATTTGATGTCAATGGTACTTATAAGAAATAGAAATTCTTAGTCTTAATTAAAATGTAATTTAAATAAATGTCTCTGAATTCTGAGTCGATATTTAGTTTCGAGAAAATGAAAAAATAAATAATTGTCCGTCGTCTTTCAAAGAAAGTGAAACAAAGTGGAATGTGAAGGACGTTGTCCTAAGTAGCTCCTTTATGATGAAATATAACTCCTAATGAATGACTGTTATATTTCATCAAAGTTATAATTGGAAGGAATCAGCAGCCGGAGCGAGGAAGTCGGATTCAGCAATTATACGAATAAAAGAAAGCCATTATCTCAATCAATTCCGGCGCAGGCAGTGGAGAGCGCGGCTCCGGCTCGGCGCAGGCAGTGGAGAGCGCGGCTCCGGCTCCTATTATAATTCGCGTTTAATAACGTCGTTAACAACGTACATTAAAACAAAACAAACAAAGCGGCAGCTCGGGCGCGGGCGCCATCCTTCCTCGAATCCGTGTCATTAATTTACGTAATGCGTAGGTACGCGCTATCCCCAAATATTTAAGAAGCCTCCTCCGGCGGCCCCCCGCCCGCCCCGCCCCGCTCCTCCACTATCCCTCCCCCGCGGACGCCCGCACCCGCCACCCCGCCTGCCGAGAATTATGGCGGCCGCCTTGTAATTATATTTTTTAATTTATCTTCCTTAGCGAATACAATGGAGGCGCCACCCCGCCACCGGAACGCTTCCTTCTCATACTGAATATTGTATCAGGCCGCTGAAAAAAGGAAAGAACGCTTTAATTACAAGCGAGCAGGCGGCCGGCATTACGCGCTAAATATTTGATGTAGTCGCCTTCTTGCTGGCTTTGAGTGGAGCCGTAGAGTTGGCATTCGTTCGAGTACTTACTCGTAGGATAGTCGCTGTCAATAATTAAACCTCCCATTAACTCATTGGTCCCCACATACTTACACTATCTTATGATATACGGATCATATTAACCAGCCATGTGCTGGTCCAATTGGGGAGGCATATGTCCAACAGTGGATAAACATATGGTGAAGATTGAAGAGGAGCTGTATATCTATCTGAATCACTAAGAAAGAAATATGCTTAAACGTTGTGCCTCCATTCTTAATATTTTGGTTATGCATGATTATAAAAACATGTTCTAAGGGGTAAAATAATGCCTACATCCATGGTATTGATGCCACTGACTATCAACAGTGTTTAGCCATGAATATGGGTTTAAATACCTATAAATTAATAACCTCATGCAGTTGAAGAGAAACAATAAGCGTTTCTAATTTCTGGTTATTAAGTTGTAATTTACTTGCAATTAGAATGAAATTACAACTTTTTAACAAAACAATTACCTACAAGGCACAATTTTATGTATGTCCTGTGTAGCTTTTTAATAACAAAGATATATAATTAACGTTGTAATTAGAAGAACATTATTAATTATAAAATCGTTGTTCGCAAAGTTAAATGAGTCAGATTTCATAATTTCGATTAGATAACTTAATACTTTTTAGCTTTCTTATAGACCCATAGAAGCTAGACATTAATGAAAAAGAGGTAAGCAAGGCAAGCCCACGTGTTGTCTACAAACATAAAAAGAGAGATAGGCTTGATTTATTACTCAAAAACAGTCGCAAATTAAAGCGGATTCGTTCGCGGACACCCGTGCCTGCAGTACTTAGCGCCGAGGAGACAAAGTATAAAGTAGCGACCCCATCCACCCACTGAAAAACGTCTCTAATATTCTTTTAGAAACGGTGGCATTTACGGGCTATATTTTATCCTGAATTTGCATACGCTCCTTTTTTTCTTACCCGTCCTCTAGTTTATCGGGGTGAGGATTTTTTTCGTCCGGGGGGTTAAGATACAAAAGGGTAAAGCGGGAGCGAGTGGCTTTGATAATTAAATTGCACCGCGGCAGGAGAGCGACCGTGGAGCGAAAAAAGAAGCTTTGCTTTGCTGCTTTGGGCAAAAACAGTGCCGTGTTCCGTGGGTGACGTGTTGCCCCCCCGTGACCCCACGCTCGGAGATTCTGCCTCGACGACTTGTTATTGTTTCACGATACATTAAACGCGACAATTATGCGATTAATGTGCGACTTAAAATTCTGTATGCGCTGAGTTTTAGTGCTGACATTTGTCTTTGTCTGCATTTTAACTGCGTAATATATGTACCTATAAGATACGGCTAATGTTAGGTGAGCGGCTAATGTTAGATAATAATATACTCTCTCTCTTTCTCTCTTTCTCTCTCTCTCTCTCTATCTTTATTATACTCTGTGCGCGGAGCAGATAGACTAACATGACAGTTGGTGGGTTACCGCATTAAGGTACAAAAAAATTGTGCGGGCAACATTAAAAGTAAAAAATTGGTCAAGTGCGGGTCGGACTCGCACACGAAGGCTTCCGCACCATCGGCAATACCTACAATATCGCCGTCAGTCGTCTCTTGCTACAAAAATTTTCGGGCCCCAGTATTGAAATTGACTTAATACCTACTTTTAATTCTAAACACCCATTTTTCGTGTATTTATTGTTGTTGCGGCAATAGAAATACACATTCTGTAAAACATTTCAACTCTCTAGCTATTACGGTTCGTGCAGTAGGACCCGATGACGGACAGACGGACAGCGGAGCCTTACTAATAGGGTCCCATTTGGCACCCTTAGGGTACGGAACACTGAAAAGAGCGAATCCAACTGTGTAGTCTATCTGCTCCGCGCAAAGAGTTTAGTTTTTCTATTGCTTTATGGGCGCAGTGGTGGATCAGGTAGGTGAAGGATATTATATCCTTCGTGTTAGGTTGACATGTAAGAACAAATTTAACGTACATGGTCACCTAACATTAGCCGGCTAAACCTAAGGTTAGCCGCCCTCCTTACATTATATTAGCCTAACATATACTATACATATCAGACGCGAGCGTCCCATTGCATTGGTAATACATTTTATTACAAGTACAAATTATATGCATTGTCAAAAATCTTACAAATTTATTCAAGATGAGTAATAGACGATTCCTTATAAATTCGAATAAATTTAATGGCAGTTTTATACATCCTTTCTGGCACGATAATTATTATTTAACTAACAAATTAGGAGGAATCTTACCCTGCTCTAAGTCTAATTACCATAATTGCTAATCAAACGTAAGCGCAGCCTGAGCAGCCCTAATTACAAATTCAAATTCGCTCTCTTGTTTCGTGGACCTTTTGAATTTGTAAGTTATGGCCCTCACAATCAGCCTATCAGGCGAACCAGCGATGCTTCGCTGCGTCCGCCCTATGATACTTATAGGTAGAGAGCATTTTATACAATTCATGCATAATTATATAAAATTCCATATAATTCAGTAGGAAAAATAATGGATACTCCAGGAAAGTTTTGTCAAAAATTTGGCAATTGAATTTATTTAATTCATTACCATTTAGATAATAAGTAGGTGGCAGTACTCAGAGTAATAAATAAAATTTCAAAGCGACGAAAGGCATTCGCTTTCTACATTACGGGAGATATAACATCGTAAATTTGTTTGATGTCTCACAAAGACGATATTTCTGAAAGAAAAATTCATCAAGAAACTTAATAATATTAAAACATTTTCGGTATTCGGGAGCGACGTCGCGCGCGATTTTAATTCTCTTACAAGTCTACTTATAAATAGCGCCGCGCCGGCTCCAATTAAAAGCTCGCGACAGCTCCGAAAAGCGGAATGGAGGAAAGTATAAGTAGGTGGGGAAATGTGCCGTGTTTACGAAAACCTCCTCCGGCAAATATTATCGCGGGCCGACGACATCGCTTGCGGCGGCGGCGGAGGCGGCGGCGGCGGCGGCGGCGGGCAACCCTCTCCCTGCTCAAGCCCTTCCCGGCGCACGCCCTGCACTAATTACGTTTAGAGTTCTTAAGCGAAATTACTTAGGCTCCTCGCCACCCGCCGCTCCCCTTCCCCGCCCGCCCCCGATACCGGAAACTGAGGAGATGGCTGCAAAACAAGAAAGAGGAAAGATATCACGCTGTCTTTGAGAACGTCTTAAATCTGGACAAACTCTAAGAAATGTTGATGTAATGATTTTTTTTCTTCATTTTCACGAGGCTCTCTGTTCATGAGCGGTTGCTAAGTGAAAAGCAATTAAAGCACGGGTGAGTGATCTCCCCCGCGGCCCCCCTCCCGCACCCGCGCCCGCCCTGGCTTCCCCCCGCCCGGAGTGGGTTCGCTCCATCAACAAAAATATATTATAAACACGGTTTTTGGTGCATTTAACGATTTTAAGAAGGTTCTTACCTTAATTATTAATTTTCAAAAGCTACTCCGTTTTGATCAGGTTTCGCTCATGGAACTGGAATGATAGAACATGCCTATACAATTATACTTGCCTTTCCTTCCCTACACTTAAGTTGTGCTACGGCTAAAATAGGTACTAAAAAGGGATGTCACTAGTCTACCTATAACAAACAGCTAAATTGTTGCCTATAAGTGTTACAACTTTTAATGTCGTTACATTTATGCGTACTACGAAACGAATTTAGCATGTGGGGTGGGCAGGGTAGCATACTTCCGTTTTACACTGTACATAACCCACCACCTGCAGTTCTTCCGTGCAAAGGCAAGCGGAAGAAAGACTAAAGAGAAAAAGAGAAACCCTAAAGAAAACCGTGCATAATTAATTCCTGTGACATTGTGAGACGCCAGCGCCAGTGGCAGGCAGCGGAGGTGGGTAAAATTAAACAAATGAAATAGTAGGGTCTAAACGCGAATGTAGGTACCTCACAGCCAACACAGGGGACTACTTGGTTTGCTGGCTTCAACATGAGTTGTTGGCCCTAGGCAATCAGAACATTTTATCCTTAACTTATTTTAAGAGGAAATCAAATAAAAAAAATAAAATAAAAAAAAACATTTTAAACAAAGCTTTTATTTAATGCCCTAAAAAGAAGAAAATAAAATTTCGATTCAATCAAATGCGTTATTTTATTAAATTACACAATTTATACGATATAAAAGCTTGTTGCGAGATTTACTTGTGTAGACTTAATTATTGCACAGACTTGGAGATAAATCCCGCAACAAGCTTTTATATCGTATTAATTGTGTAATTTAATAAAATAACGCATTTGATTGAATCGAAATTTTATTTTCTTCTTTTTAGGGCATTAAATAAAAGCTTTGTTTAAAATGTTTTTTTAATTTTAATTTATTTTTAACTTTTTAGTCTTTATCATTACAGCGAGGCAATTCAAGGATCAAAGTACTTGTCAATATAAATCAAATGAGCCCAAACACAATAGGATTGCGTCGTTTGGTAACAGGGTTCCCATGGCCAGCTTCAGGCTCCAGCATCAGATCAGCTCCATGTCATAAAAAATATTCTAGGATCAAATTACTTGTCAATATAAATCAAATGAGCCCAAACACAATAGGATTGCGTCGTTTGGGAACAGGGTTCCCATGGCCACCTTCCGGCTCCAGCATCAGATCAGCTCCATGTCATAAAAAATATTCTAGAATCAAAGTACTTGTCAATATAAATCAAATGAGCCCAAACACAATAGGATTGTGTCGTGTGGTAACAGGGTTCCCATGGCCAGCTTCAGGCAGCAGCATCAGATCAGGTCCATGTCATAAAAAACATTCTAGGATCAAAGTACTTGTCAATATAAATCAAATGAGCCCAAACACAATAGGATTGCGTCGTTTGGTAACAGGGTTCCCATGGCCAGCTTCAGGCTCCAGCATCAGATCAGCTCCATGTCATAAAAAATATTCTAGGATCAAAGTACTTGTCAATATAAATCAAATGAGCCCAAACACAATAGGATTGCGTCGTTTGGTAACAGGGTTCCCATGGCCACCTTCCGGCTCCAGCATCAGATCAGCTCCATGTCATAAAAAATATTCTAGGATCAAAGTACTTGTCAATATAAATCAAATGAGCCCAAACACAATAGGATTGCGTCGTTTGGTAACAGGGTTCCCATGGCCAGCTTCTGGCTCCAGCATCAGATCAGCTCCATGTCATAAAAAATATTCTAGGATCAAAGTACTTGTCAATATAAATCAAATGAGCCCAAACACAATAGGATTGCGTCGTTTGGTAACAGGGTTCCCATGGCCACCTTCCGGCTCCAGCATCAGATCAGCTCCATGTCATAAAAAAATATTCTAGAATCAAAGTACTTGTCAATATAAATCAAATCAGCCTAAACACAATAGGATTGCGTCGTTTGGTAACAGGGTTCCCATGGCCACCTTCCGGCTCCAGCATCAGATCAGCTCCATGTCATAAAAAATATTCTAGAATCAAAGTACTTGTCAATATAAATCAAATCAGCCTAAACACAATAGGATTGCGTCGTTTGGTAACAGGGTTCCCATGGCCACCTTCCGGCTCCAGCATCAGATCAGCTCCAGGTCATAAAAAATATTCTAGGATCAAAGTACTTGTCAATATAAATCAAATGAGCCCAAACACAATAGAATTGCGTCGTTTGGTAACAGGGTTCCCATGGCCACCTTCCGGCTCCAGCATCAGATCAGCTCCAAGTCAAAAAAATATTGCATTGTCATCCAACTTACATACGTATGCAAAATTTCAGCTCAATCGGATAACGGGAAGTGAAGTGGGTCAAATTCAAGCCGACATTTTTGACGCGAACCGTGATACCCACAAACAAACATACATACATACAGTGCAAGTTAAATAAAAGCTTTTAATAATAAATTAAAAGTGTAACGTGACTCCCTTTGGACTAGCTCAGTCTGGTAGTCACGTTCACGAAGGCCTTTTGCGATCTGCAAATGAGCCTAATAATCATACGTAGGTTTGGGGTTTCTATCTGTGGGTGACCTGCCTAAGGACATTGAGATAAAACACCAGGTTAGGAGGTAAGATGTGCTTGTATATTCGAAGCTTAGTAACTAATTACAACAAAGTATGTACAAAGAGGCTACTGCTCGGGCCTAACATGCCGAGTTTACTGGCGAACGTGTAGGTCCAGCTAATAACGTCGTAACTATGATCTACGGTAAGTTATGAATCTATTTCATGCGATAGTTCTAAATATTTACAGGCTGCGGTGAAACTAAAATAACGCGTGACTCGACCTACGAATTTACATATCGAGGAGACTATCCAGTGCACGCGCACCGGGTCAGGAATAGCTTCCCTTAAGGGGCTACAGGGCTGACTGGCCCTCTACGGTTCTAATACACTCGATCCCCGCTAGGGCGTATCCGGTGTTGCCCAAACCGCCAGGGATACGAGTTACCTTACGAGCGAATCCGGTAAAAGCCCAAACGGCTGTGCCCTACGAGCTAGGGATAGGAAACAGGAAGGAGTGCGTATACGGTGAAGCCCAAACCGCGGGAGTTAGTAAGGTTAGATGACAGAGGCCGGAGCGTCTGCCATCTCTCTTCTCCTGCCTAGTGCACGTCCTTATAAGCCGGTCGGCGCGCTCGCCGTTGGTGGGGGTCGCATGGTTGCGACATCGCTCGGTCCGGAGTGGTGGGGTGCGTGTTCGCCGGCGGCAGTGGGGATCGCGTTGTTGCGACATCCTTCGGTTCGGAGTAGTGGGGCGGCTGGCGGTGGTGGCTGCGGGCTGCACGTGCGTCCGGGTGGTGGCGTGCCGTCGCAGCGGCGTCGGCGGCGGTTGTAACAATCCAGGCTTGATTGTTACAAAAGTAAAAAAACATTTTTAAACAAAGCTTTTATTTAATGCCCTAAAAAGAAGAAAATAAAATTTCAATTCAATCAAATGCGTCATTTTATTACATTACACAATTTATACGATATAAAAGCTTGTTGCGAGATTTACTTGTGTAGACTTAATTAGGTGGGTAGGCACCTATTTGCACAGACTTGGAGATAAATCCCGCAACAAGCTTTTATATCGTATAAATTGTGTAATGTAATAAAATGACGCATTTGATTGAATTGAAATTTTATTTTCTTCTTTTTAGGGCATTAAATAAAAGCTTTGTTTAAAAATGTTTTTTTACTTTTAATTTATTTTTAACTTTTTAGTCTTTATCATTACAGGACAAAACATCTAATCTAGAATTCGAGTGCTTGTCAAGACGAATCAAATGAGACCAAACACGATAGAATTTTTGGAACGCGTCGTTTGGTAACAGAGTTCCCATGGCCACCTTCCGGCTCCAGCATCAGATCAGCACTATGTCATAAAAAATATTTTAGGACCAAAGTATTTGTTAAGACGAATCGAACGAGCCCAAGCATGATGGTGGTGCGATGTTTTATGACAGAGTTCCCATGGCCACCTTCCGTCTCCATCATCAGATCAGCTCCAAGTCAGAAAAATATTGCATTGTCATCCAATTTACATACGTATGCAAAATTTTAGCACAATTGGATAGCGGGAAGTGAAGTGGGTCAAATTCAAGCCGACATTTTTGACGCGAACCTTGATACATACCCACCCACCCATCCACCCACATACAGAGCAAGTTAAATAAAAGCTTTTAATAAAGTTGCTCTGATCAAATCGGTTTCATAGTAAAAGTTGCTCATAATGGTCTCCCTAACAACGCCCTAAAATATGACTACACCTTTCTGTTACACCCTGTAGAGTTCCCCTGGCCACCTTCCGGCTCCAGCATCAGCTCAGCTCCATGTCATAAAAAATATTCTAGGACTAAAGTGTTTGTCAAGACGAATCGAACGAGTCTAAACATGATGGGGTTGCGTCGTTTTATTACAGAGTTCCCCTGGCCACCTTCCGGCTCCAGCATCAGCTCAGCTCCATGTCATAAAAAATATTCTAGGACTAAAGTGTTTGTCAAGACGAATCGAACGAGCCCAAACATGATGGGGTTGCGTCGTTTTATTACAGAGTTCCCCTGGCCACCTTCCGGCTCCAGCATCAGATCAGCTCCATGTCATAAAAAATATTTTAGGATCAAAGTATTCGTCAAGACAAATCGAACGAGTCCAAACATGATAGGGTTGCGTCGTTTTATTATAGAGTTCCCCTGGCCACCTTCCGGCTCCAGCATCAGATCAGCTCGATGTCATAAAAAAATATTCTAGGACCAAAGTATTCGTCAAGACGAATCGAACGAGCCCAAATTCGACGGGCTTGCGATGTTTTATGACAGAGTTCCCATGACCGTCTTCCGTCTCCATCATTAGATCAGCTTTAAGTCAGAAATATATTGCATTGTCATCCGACTTATACACGTATGCGAAATTTCAGCTCAATCGGATAACGGGAAGTGGGTCAAATTCAAGCCGACATTTTTGACGCGAACCGTGATACCCAATTACCCACAAACAAACAAACAAACAAACAAACAAACAAACAAACAAACATACATACATACAGTGCAAGTTAAATAAAAGCTTTTAAAAAGGGTTAAAGCCAAGCTAAGCAAGTCTAACTGAGGAACATACTGTGCCATTTTTATAATGATTAGATAAATAACAAGAACACAAATTCTGATGCAGTGCGAAATCGTAAAATAAAACATTGTGACAGACAGATTTTCTGGCAACTTCAATAGACTTTTCTATCGAGCAAAATTAATAAAGTTAGTTATGTTTATTGTAAAGCGAAGTCACGCTGACACTCGTGATAAACAAGCTAATGAAAAAAACACGTCCTGCAATAATACTCATCATTCCGAGTGATTTGTGTTTTGCTTAAGGCTGTTTTTGCCTAGGGCGCCGTCTTAAAATCTAGATTTACACACACCTACACAACACCTATGTAAGTAATGGACAATTTAAAAGTGCCCCATGCTTGTACAGTTTGTACATATAATTTATAAAAAATATAAACATAGCTTTCTGTTAGACTTTAACGAGCGAAGCAGAGATCACAGTTCTTTAATATTATTTTCTGCTTTTTAGTGCACATAAAAGCGTATTTTTTTGTTTTTTTTTTTTAAACTATTAATTTATTAATATTTATGCTCTATTAGAAACCGCAGACATCCAGGTTTTTTCAGATTTTTCCAGGCAACAATACAACCAGTGTCGTACGAGTTTCCTGTGAGGCAGGAAAGTCTGCAGTAGCAACCCTGTCTACTCGACGAAGGCCCCCCTCCTGTCACTACCTTCCGGCCTTCCGCACCTTTCATATACCGAAGCACAGTCTAATTTCCTAATTTTTGAATACTCACTCACCAGAAACAAGACACTTGGCGGAGACTTCATCAACCAATCGGAAGACGCCCCCGTCTACAACACTGCCAACGTCAAAGTGCTGAAGCCAAAATAATTTCCTGTCGCGAAATTGCTTGGAATCTTGTTAAATGGATTGTTTTGACAGTTATTTGGTTTATTAACTTATTACAGCAATGACGACGATGTAAAATAAGTCAAGTTCTTAGCTCGAGATGCGACTTCTCATAGAAAACACTAACAAGATCTAGTCTGGTTGTGATGTAAGCTCGGTATATCTTCCGTTATTGTTTCGGACTAGAGATACTACGAGAAAGCCACAAACCAAAGAATAATTTTATAATTCATAATTTATTTAATGCCTACAAACAGTTACACAAAAGTGTACAAAGGCGAGCATATCTCTAGTACCTAATTATAATTTATGAAACTGCCTAGGATACCGAAGTAGGTACCTATTTTAAAAGTTTACTTGACTACTTGTATCTTTGTCGTCCTGCTGGGTAAATAAAGAATATTTGCATGTTTTAATACTTACATAAGTAACATAAAAATAAATATAATCTTTTCCCAATCGGGGTGGTTTCTAGCAATGGCGTTTAACGCTGATAAATTAAATGATATGCATAATATATGGCCGATTTCACAAAAAAATCCTATCTTTATTTTTATTTCCAATTTATTTCCTTCAGGGGCCACCTACTGGTTGTTTCGCTTTGACCTAAGTTTAAGGGTCATCTAGGCTACTAGGGGACCCCTAAATTTAAGGGGCCAGCCTACGAAACTATTTAATTTTTCAGCATGAATAAATAAATTTAGCAATTTAACATTTATTTTGCGTTTCGTTAATTATAGTCAGCACAAAACCGTAAGTATCGTCTAACGGCCTGAATGAGTGTGTACGAGACGATAGCCGAATCACCAAGCAGTAGTCCGCGAGGGACTTGCGGCGGTTTAATGAGATTTAAATAATTAATGAGCGTGCAAAATTGGTTTCTTTTTTCAGTACAGCATCTGAGGGTGCAAGAAAAAAGTTGGTGTAATGGCAAATTGCGACCCCGTCCGCTACCGCGCCGCGGCGGCGCTGGCAAGCACGGAGCTATTTGACTACACTTTTTCAAAACATTAGAGGGGTCTGTCGCCGCCGCCATAACTCAACAAGCATCCTATTACAAGAGAAATTAAAAAATATTACGGTACAATTTGTGTAAGCCTGTGCGTTTGACTATAGATAGGGATACCTAGATACATAAAGTAAGTGGTTGGTTGTGCGTAGAAAGTTTAGGCTTCGTAGCATGGTGATGAATTAGCAAATGGAAAATACAAAACCATGCCAGGGGGGTGTTACCAGATGGTTACCAGTATTGAAATAATGTTATTTCTCAGATCAGCTATTTATCTAGATATTTTAGTACGCATATGCCAATTGACAGAAAGAATAACCGTTACGTCCCAAAATAACCAAAGATCGAATCGATAAGTCTCCTTTGTAACAGAATTAACATATTGCTTTAGTTTACAAAAAATACTGACGAAAACCGTTAAATCTAACTTACACTTCGCTGGACATGCATTTTTTACATATTCACAGATTTTGTGGAATAATTTTAGTTAAAACGTAACTTTCGGTCCACTGATCGCATTTGAATGAAATCAATAAAAATTCGATTATCGCCACATCTAACTATTATACCTTGAGGAAAATCATTCAGGGCAGCCAGCAAACCTTAAGACTGATGTTAATCCCTATTGCTGTAGAGTTCAGATTTGCTTATTGTATAAGTATATGGTATGTTTGCTACATTTGAATATGGCTTTACAAATGCATGGGTCGGAGATACACATGCACATACAGATTGACATCTCGGCAGGCGGTCAACAGCTTATACTTCTGCAGAAATCTTGCAAGAATCGTAGGGGAGTGAAGGTGAAGGGTCACATTCCCTTTGCTTTCCGGATTACATTGTTAACTCTGACCACGGATCAAAGCATTCCATAAATGGTCCAAATTATATTTAAATTATTATCAAACGATAGAATTGTACTATATAACGGTTTCATCTTAATAGGGAGTGAAATAGGAAGCAAACCTTGAGAATTTCCGTTATTTTGGCCAACGAACGTAAGAAGGGAAGTTGATTGACATAGACGTTTGGTTGATAAAGTTCCTATTTTGTATAGATATCAGCTTCTTCGGTTGATTGAACTGGAATTTAATTTACAGATATACACACACACACACGCGCACACACATTGACAGAAACGGTGACAGCGCACAGCTTTATCGTTATTAAAAAAACATACAACCGAATTGATAACCCCCTCCTTTTTTGAAGTCGGTTAAAGAAGACGCCGGTAGCTGCAACGGCGCTTTTTTACATTTGATACTTGCTCCTATTGAACTATTTGGAGTAAAGAAGCAATGTAGTGGATTTTATAAAACCACAAAAGAATTGTCACCTCACAGATTGGTTTAATTAAAACTCAGTGATGTTCATTGTCACAAAAACATAAGTATCTAACAGTAAATTAATGACACGTATTGTGCTGTATGGCTTTACTTATGAATGTATTTAATGATTTTGTAAGACGGTCATTCTAAAATCAAAATATATTGTTTTCCAGATATTGAGCCATACTCCGCCACGCTGGCTCAGTGTGGGTTGGTGGAGGGGATTTTTACGACTACTACACATTACCAAGTAGTGATAGTATAGTCGGGACCTACGACTTAACGTGCTATCCGAAACACGGAGTGCCCGATAATGTAATAAAGACAAATTCGTTATATCATGTAACAACATGGCCAGCACCGGGATTCGAACCTGCATCTTCTCTTGAGAAGCAAGTGTGGAACTCACTATGCTCAGATATAATATTCAATGAAATTTTGTAAGCACTTGATTGACTCCATGATTGATCGTGCAATCGCCCAATAACAAAGGTTATAGCTATGATGCTGGGCAGAACACCCCACACCTATTATACACAAGTTCTAGTTTAATCAAAATAAATTTATAGATACCTGTACTGATATTTAATTATAGAACCCATACTGAGATTTGGCATAACTCCAGGAACTGTTTCGTTGGGGTTACAAAACAGCCCGTACAGAAAAGGCGTGACCACAGACAGACACATGGTCATCATGCCTTTGCTATGAGTTGGCAATGGCACAAATTACATACAACACATATACATATTTTCTCATACGGGCGGCAAAGGACCAGTTGTGCCCAATAATCGTCAGTAATTCAATCCATTTCGCGTGACCGGGGGCCGTCGCGATGAAGGTTTCCTCACGATGTTTACCATCACCGGTAGAATAATTCAACTTCTACAAATAGAGTCACAGTAGCCAGCTGACAGATGCAGTCGATAACAAGAGCTATTCTGCTGACAGCACGTACGTGGCTTGTGCCACCCTACACTTCATTGTCGACTTCAAATTACAAGAAAAAACGCTCCCCGTGTGTTTACCCCACTTTTTAGCTTTTTTCTACTTTTTAGACGCGTTTTGTGGCGCGGCGCACGCGGCGACTACCTTTTAGATATCTCATTGAGGCGTGATGGGATTGTATTGTATATTATCGGCGAGGTAATTCATTTTTAATGTTTAACTAAATGCGGAGAAACGAAGGATTTGTCGATCAGCCCTCTCTATTATATCTTAATTTGTTGACGCTCTCTACGTCACACCATCAATAGATGACGCTAATCTTTGGGGCAGCAAAAATATAAACAAGTTTGTAATGAAATAAGTCATGTTTTATTTCAGACATGCAGTGTGGTGTCATGAAACCAATAAATACTTATGTTAAAACGTTTTACATTGAAATAAACAGTACGATGAATGTTAATACTGTCAATATCTTGAATGGTATCTAAATAAATAATTTAGCTGGTGTTACATCAATATGCTACGACGTTCGTAGTAAAATTAACAAGTATAAAAAAGAAATTGTAATATAAAAATACAAATACAGCGTTCATTTTTATTTACCACTTTGGATCAAGACACAAAATAAATGCAATTCTCATCACCACTTTAAAATCAGATTTGTTTCACTATCAGTTAGTTTAAGATTGATTCCGCAATTACATTAACAATGGGGCCAATTCTCTAGGGCACACTCACTAAAATTACTTGACAATATTAGCTCCGACGTTCTTATGTGGTTGCACTAGATTCCATTTTCGAACTCACATTTGAATTAGTTCATCAGTACATTAAAATAATTCAAAAGTGAGTTCCAAAATGGAATCTATGGCGACCGCATAAGAACAGTCGGCCTTAATGTTGTCAAGTAATTTTAGTTAGTGTAACCTAGAGAATCGGCCACAATATAACACGCAATAAGAGGGAATGGATTTGAAATCAAAATTTTCCAACTATTATGCACAATGAGTCCGCAAAGCGTTTGCACGAACTATTTAGGTCTCAGGAGCTATCACAGCTAAGCTACAGTTAGGTCTCAGGAGCTATCACAGCTAAGCTATAGTTAGGTCTCAGGAGCTATCACAGCTGAGCTACAGTCAGCAGGAGGTGTTCAACGACGCCAAGTATTCATTGTATTTCTTCTCCTGCGCCTGCTGTAGTTTCTGCAGTTTCTTGAGCTGACCCTTGCTGATTTCCTTGCCCTCTTGGTCGTGGGTGGGCAGGCCCTGAAAAAAAAAAACCAGCCCGATGTACAATACAATACAAATATATAATATATATTATTTCTGTACCGTGATTGTATATAGGCTATATCGAGGGCACAACATTCCGGTTTTGGCTTGTCGACCGCGACGAGACGTGCCGCGCCGGATATAAACGTATTCGTATTTCGTGCTCTCGCCATTGCTATTAACATGCGATTCGCTTACAGAATCCGGCCCCAGAATAAATATTTACGCACTCAGATTCATTTTTATAGTTTAGCAAGTACACTCGAGACATCCCGAGGCGGTACATTGCGTTTGAAATACTACCTATATCAGACTTACGAATAAAGTCTGCAAAACGCAATAAAGGTAAGGTAAGGTACGGTAAGGTAAGGTAAGGTAAGGTAAGGTAAGGTAAGGCAAACTAATCATCATCATGCTCAGCCCAGATCGACCTATCTGATCATCGCTAGGTGTAGCGCTGATCTTCGCTATGTGTAGCGTCAATCTTCTCGGATACGGTAATGATGTTTTAAATATCAAATCAAATTAAACTTTTTACTTATCCTTACCTATAGTTTTGTCTCTCGGGCAGTGACTTAGAAGGACAATGAATTGGACGTTTCTTCGATTTCTTTTCTCAAATCTTACAAGAATATTCGAGTTCGGTAAATTCTTGTTAGGGTTGATAATAAAAACAAAACGGCCGAAGAGGTTTGTCAGTCGACTTTGTTACAAAAGAACATCATGGCGAGAATTTAATCTGTGTTCATTTTAGAAGAGAGAGAAAGAAAGAAGAAAGAATCTATCCTATGGCCACAGCTATGGAGTTCAGAATGTAAACATATAACCAGAGACTATATACAGGTGTAACAGAAGGGTGTAGTCATATTTTAGGGGGTTGTTAGGGAAACCATTCTGAGTAACTTTTACTTTGAAACCGATTTGATCAGAGCAACTTTATTTTTCATTGCTCCATACATTTTGGTCCGGGCGGTCAGCTGATTTGTATAGAGAAGTGAAAATTAAAGTTGCTCTGATGAAATAAATTGGTTTCATAGTGAAAGTTGCTCAGAATGATGTCCCTAAGAACCCCCTAAAATATGACGACACCTTTCTGTTACAGCCTGTATATCCAATTGACTGCGCCTGCGGGGGAATGCGGCTCGCCAAACGTTAGTTGTATTCAACGTACGCAACCTATGTACGATGAGACAGTTTCGCAGCGGCTGACCAATCACAGTTTTCTTACCTCGTCCCCCGCCGCCCGTATATTGTTGAGTTGTGTTTCAAAGGAAAATGTATCTATGCGCTCTCCACTGGATAAGTGCTCCCTGCGTATAACAAAGCGTCACGCCATTTCCCGTACGGGGTGGCAGAGGCACCACTGTGCCCACTTTTAACCAAGTCAAAGTCAAAGTATTATTTTTTTATTGACCATAAAATCATACAGATTGCTTAGTCAACGTCAATATAATATTAATGTATACTACCGCCCCCGTTCGGAGGTTGTGGGCTTAGGGATGGAGCAAAGAAGGGCAAGAAACTCTCCCGTACCTCTTTTAAAATATGTGAGGGCCTTAAAAATACAATTTTATGTATTTCTACTTAAGTCTAAGGAAATACACCGGTGATATAAAATAACCAGTTATTCAATACTCCGTTTTACGTGACAAGGCCAGCCCATCGCCGCAGCTATAGAATAATGAAGTGAATGAAGTTTTCCTCACGATGTTTTCCATCACTGTCAAAGCGTCCGTACGTAGAAAAACATGTACATGGTCAGCATCAGGATTCGAACCTGTGTCTCCTGCGTGAGAAGCAAATGTGAAACCCACTAGACCACAGAGCTCTTTTCAGAATACAAGTCATGAATAAATACCTTATCATCGAACTGCTTGTACTTGTCTCCCTCCCGCCGGAACATGTCTGCCGGCGGCATCCTCCTCAGCTCGTCCCTGGCTCGCTGCGCTTCCACCAGCTCTTGCCTCTTCTTCTGCTTCTCCGCTTCGATGCGCTTCTTCTCCTCTCTCTCCTTCGCCAGCTCTTCTTTGCTGACCAGCTTCACGACTGTTCGGTCTGTAAAGGAGGTTGGAATAGTAGGCAATTGTCGCGATT